>JAKUCM010001393.1:0-35266 GCA_023374145.1 Lepidium sativum | reverse complement strand
CACATGTTCTTTTTTATTCTCCAACGGCTACATGATGTCACCTAGGCCCCTAAATAAATCAAGGATTGCCTTTAAGCTTCATGGGTCTTAATAGGGTTAGATCCCGAGGTGATCGCCCTAACGGATCTTTCGTACAAAGACAAAACGATCAGGTTGGTACGGCTGGGGAGTTTGCGTTCCGATAAATGTTCGGTCACTGGTGTTGCGCGCCCTCCCAGCGGCTTCTGACATCGGGGAGTCGACGCCCCCAATAACTCTTGGGAGTTTATGTCCCGATGATTCCCGATCTTGCGCCCGACGATTCCTGACTGAGCGCCCGACGATTTCCATCCTTGTGACCCAAGACAGCTTTTTTCCTTCTTTTATTCACTTCGATCAATATTGAAGAAGTCGGTAAAGTTGCAGAGAGTTCTAACTCACGGTTTAGAAGTTTCTCACAGAGCTCAGCGAAGGCGATAAGAGTATCTCGGTTGTAAACTGAATCAAACCTATTTGAATTCCTCACCAACCCCATCTAAGACAGAGTCAGTGAGATCTTCTGGATCAACAGGACTGTCGAGCAAGGCTAAAGCATATGCCTTAATCTTCAACTGGCGCATGTATTCATCAATGGACTGCGTGCTTTCAACACAGTGATGCAGCTGTTGTTTTAACTGCTTAATATGCCCTCAGGTTGGTTTGGCATAGGTGGAAGCTAGAGTAGTCCATGCATCAAGAGACGAGGATGTTGTGGCGATGAGTGGTTGAAGAGGCATCTCAATTGCACCCATAAGAGCGATGAACATCAGTGAATCTTGTCGCTGCAGTGAACAAAGTCAAGATTTGGAGCAGGATTACCATTCACTTGAACTGTTGGTGATGGAATAGCAGCAGTGGCGTCAATGAAGTGTAGTAAATCATAGCCACGAAAAAGTGATTTGATCTGAACACTCCATGTGAAGTAGTTGGTGAATGACAGCTTGGTGATATTAAGCATGTTGATGGTGAGATGATATTGAGCATCAGAGAATTGAGATGCATGCGGCGGTAGTGGAATAGCTCCATTGGTTGTCAGTGATGGTGTTTCTTTTTAGAAACAAAATAAAGTTGAGTCGATTGTGCTAGCATAGATGCTCTCGTACCATATAAAACTTATAAAAAGAATATATTATTGTGTATATTAAAAATAATACAATGTATATGATTATATACAGCTCAAAAAGAATCTGCGAGAGTAAATACAAAAAATATGATTAAGATATTCAGTTCTATATAAATCAGTGATTTGATATTGGTCTTGTTCGTTTGCTGGTTCCTAGCGACCGCGACCAAAACATGTTCGTTTCTTAGTCGCTGGTTCAGCACCAGCGATTGCATTTTTTGATCGTTGTTTAAAACAGCGATTTGTCGTTGGTCGCGCGACCACTAAATGAACAACACAACGACTGATTGCAGCGACTGTCAAACGAACAAAAAATAAATTTTTTGGTCGCAGTCGCTGGTTGCGGTCGCAGTCGCCAGCGACCAGCAAACGAACAAGACCATTATCTTCTATACGACTGTAACTCTAAACACATATAGAAATTTGACTGGAATATAAAATTTGACTGATTTATGAAATAGAAATGATTGTGAGAATATCCCACATTGCTAAGGATGGGGAATTAACTCTAGTATATATTGGACTTGGGACAATCCACTCATTGCCAATTGGTTTTGAGTTGGAAGCCCATAATTCTACATGGTATCAGAGCCTGAACTCACACTGCCCCACCCGAACTGATCCGGCCCAGAAAAGAGGCCCAATTAATCTAACCCAAAAATTGAATTGTCGAGACTAATGGCTAGACGGGCCATTGTCTCGAAGGGAAGTGTGAGAATATCTCACATTGCTAAGGATGAAGAATTAACTCTAGTATATATGGGACTTGGGACAATCCACTCATTGCCAATTGGTTTTGAGTTGGAAGCCCATAATTCTACAATGAAATTAGATTTTTTGAGAAAGGAAAATTATGTATTGAAACAAAGAAAACATTATGCCTCAACGTTATTTTTGTATTAGCCGACAACAAACAGAATGCGATAAAATACCTTTTTGTAACTAAATTAGTATGGTAATATCCATGGCAAGAAAGTAAATTATGCAAATTTGAAGAAGTAAAAGATCGGAACAATAATAGAAACAAAGTAAAAAAATAGAGGTAAATTGAGGAAGTTTTAAATTTTAGTGTTAAGCAGAAAAAAAAACAAAAAAAAAGAAATTAAATTGAGGAAGTATAAAAGAAGTAAATTGAAAATATATTATCAACGTAGGGAAGTTTGAAAGTTCTTTTTTTAGGTCGAAATAATAATATGTTCATCTTCAATAAAGAATTTTACAGAATGGATTATGAAAGACATTGGGCTTCAACAGATTTCTCAAATCCATGGAGAGAAATTGTGAAAGCAGTGAGTTGGAAAGACGTGATTCAGGGCCAGATCCAAATCCTTACAGTATGGATAATCTGGTGACATGACTCATGCTTACACTCACATTTAAGGACTCTTCGGCGACACATAGTCGACTAAGACGCAGTTGAAACAAACGTCAGTTGATCTGTTTTTGAAGATCTGTCTGTTGGAGCAACGTGACAAGGAATAATAAATCTAAGAAGAATAGAGAGGTGGATGGTCTAATAGTGGTCCTCGGCAGTTAAGCGTCGCCAGAATGCTCTGAGATACAGGTGATTGGCGGTGCAGCTCCACCGGTGAACTCCTACGGACACACCAAGAAAAATCATGGACGAAAAGTTTCCACTGAAGAGTTGCAGGAAAATAAACTAGAAGTTAAGAAGAGAAGAATAAGAGATAGAGAAATCAAATATGACGAAAAAGAAAGCCAATGCCAGGGGGAAGATATCTAAGAAGGAAAGTAGACTATATATGAATTAATTTGGAAAATTAAAGGATTAGTGAACATGATAATAAAAATACAATACTCCCTCCATTTCATATTAGTTGTCATGTTAAATTTTTTGTTTCATTTTATTTGTCTTTTCATTTTCCAATGTATTTTTAATATAAAACAATTTCATTTGCCATTAAATAAATAAATAAAGTATTAAATGGTTTGAAATTCTAATAATCAATCAATGGCATAATAGAACATTTAAATATTTTTTTAATATATATGAAATATTATCGAATGACAACTAATATAAACGAAGGGAATAATATTTTGGAAATGCTCATTTTGATAATATATTTATGCAAGTAGTTTTTAGTCTAGTAGTAGGTAGTACAGCCACTAAAGGCATGTCCACTTACACATTTAAGGAATGAGTTATGCCGCCTATAGTATTTAAAAAATTTCAGAATGGGCTAATCATTTGTGGTTTAATGTTTGATAAAATTGATTTTCATAAAAAATGATAATAAAGATACAATAAATTGAGGTGCATTTTTACAATTCTCAGAAGTATCAATAATTTATAAGAAAATTTTGTTACAAATTTTTAAGTTAAATGTAAATTATGAAGTTGTCACAATTAAAAAAGTATAAATTATGAAGCATTGAAAGTGGTAGCTGAATGAAATTTTTTGTCGACAATTATTAGATTGGTAACATCCAAATCCAATTTATAGTCAAATATTTTTATTTAGACATAGATGGAATTTGAACTTATCACCTTGTGTCAATCTAAATTAGAGACCGACTAACTAGACTACCTACTTTTTGGCAATTGAAATAGATTTAAGTTAAACTTTTAAACATTAGTAGTTCATAATATGAGAAAATTTAAGTTACACTAGAAATTAAATTTAAATTTAGGGGAGTGGGAAACAAAGAATTTAATAAAGATATGAAATTTGAAACAAATCTATATTAAATTTATCAAATCGATTGTTTTCTAATTTATTTGACATATTATTAGTATTTTAAAATATATCTTTTATTATTCTTATTATATATATATTGTATACCTATTATTAGTATATATCTAATTTTTTAATTCGAATTTGAAAAAAAAGTTAGTTACTTATATTACCAATAGGGAAATTTGTTTCATCTTCTAATTTGAGATATCTTTTTATATTATTGTTTTTGTTTATCTTTATGGGTTAAGTTGTAAATTTATTAACTTTTTTTATCTGTTCATAATTAATTTTTATTAAAAGAGTTTAAAATATAATTTTAACAATTTTAAAAGTGATTGTAATATCATAAATCATTTGATAATTATAATATATTTTACAATTACATGTTATTGATTATTTATAACTATGATAATAATTCTGTAATCTCAGATCAAAATATAACTCTTCAATATATTATGCCGTACTTAGTACGAGTTAGCACGAATTTGAATCTAATTCTCTCGGTAAACAAAAGAATCGAGATTTATACAGAATCTGGTCTTTTTTTTGGTAACTCTATACAGAATCTGTTTAATCTCATGGAGTCCAACAAAAAAACAACAAGGGGCTCAGTGGTTCCACTTGTAAACGTTGGGTCCAAGAAAATAATAATAGGGCCGACTTCCCTATAAATCAGATTGGGCTGGCAAACTCATACACCTTTTCTAGTCATGCGCATAATTACGGAAATGGAACAAATAATTATGGATACGAGTCGAGAACACTAAATTTAAGAAATTATATTTATGTCTCCAATAATTTTTGTTATATAACGGATGATAATTTTAGAAATGGGAGTGGTATAGGAATTTTGAAATTAAAATTTTACTTTCCGAACTATTCTCAAAGTCTTGTTAAATTGGAAAATTATAGTACACATACAAAAATAGTTTGAGAAATATAACTAACTAAAAAAATTAAGATTATTATTATAAATTATATAATCAAAATAACAAAAATAATAACGTACACAACATATATCAATACAATGTTACACTTTGAATTTGTAAGTAAATGACCAACATTAACACTTTTTTTATCAAAAATACTTATATTCATATTGAATAGTTTATATTCATATTGAATTGTTTATATTTATATTGAATCTTTTATATTCATATTGAGTCGTTATATTCATTGTAAAATTATGAAAACTTAAGTCAAATATCGTTATATGCTTGATCTTAATTATTTGAGAGAGATCTAATATTTGAATCTAATATATTTTAATATTTTGTTAACGTAAAATAATATCTAATAAAAATTCAGAGAATTCTGAGACTCACTTCCGATCCATTTTTTACTCATTTGAATAATATTTTTAGATCCGGAAAAAAAGTTAAAATTTTTTACTTTCAAAAACGTATGAAAGTTACGTCACTACAAATGTCTACCGAACAAATAAAAAAAAATTCTTTGAATCAATGATTTCGAGCTTTATAAATCTAGGTAGTTTTGGATACAGATTCTCTCTTTTAGGGGATATTCTAAACTTAATCCTACTTCCCAGGATGACAACATATAAAATCCGTCTAAAGTGGTTGAATTTAAGTCTGTCCTTGAATAAACATTCCAAAGAATTAAATTCAGATAAAATAATAGAATACTATGAATCAAATGAAGGCTTTGACTGATAATTGTTTTCACTGTTTTCAAAGCAAAATTTTTTTGTAAAATATTTTTTTTGACAACGGCAAATTATATTGGACCACAACTGGCTGGTGTAATAGCCAAATTCTTACATAATGTAGGCGAGGAGACTCGATTCCTGATTGTGTAAATGAACAGTCTTATGTGGACTTACCACATGCCACTAGACTAAGAGCCATTTGCGAATTTTGTAAAATATTTAGATTAAAAAAATTATATTCTAATTTATTTTATGTAATTGGTTAATTTAAACGTTTTATACATATTTTTTGTTTTTCAAAACAATGAAAGCAATTATTAATCGGGATGGAAACTTTGAAAACGAAACTATTTCAAATATTTAGCTCTCTTTGAGATAAAAAAAAATGTTCTTAACTTTATTTTACTAATTCATATTGCTCTACAAACATAGTCTATAAATGTATATATAAAAACCCATATACATTTCTATAAAGTATAGAAGAAAAAGATTGAGAGCAACATGTCCGAAGATCGAAACTTGTTGAAGCATTGTTCTAACGATATCATATCAAATTTGCGATCATCGAGAATGAGAAACCCGAGTTATGGAGAGTACTCTGTTTATAAACCCAGATTAAACACATTTATGAATTGGTTTTAAAAACATAAACTGGTACAATACGTAACTCGTAAGATGAGTTATTGATTTTGAAAAAGAACTCATCTATATTATAAATCCGCTATTTTTCAATTATGTTGATGATTTTTGTTTAGGATTTTGTATTTCTCTATAAAAAAAATATATTTGCATTATTTTGTAGAGGTGCCAAGAGACGAGTCCAGTGTATTATCATGTTAGAGCAACATTATTGAGGGTCTTTTATTTAGAGTCTCTTAACATTATTTAATTAATATATTAGAGAAAATGTGAGATAAGAGATATATATGTGTTTTGAGTTTTTAAGTGTGATTATTGGTAGTTTCTTATGTGGTTTCCTAAAAATAAAAAAAATAAAAAAAAAAAAATTAGATTGAGTGATCAAACTAGGGTTCTGCTTAGTTTGTTGGGTTCTTGGCAATGAAGGAGAAGAATGCAGAGATGGATAGCTACTCGGAGCTAAAGACATGGTTAGATTCGTTTCCTTTCAGTTTTCGAGCTCAGACAAAAGATGATTAGTTGGATTATATCAGTTGGAGAAGTTGATTATGAGACGTTGGTTGGTTCTTCACAAAAGCTTCAAATTTTAAGGATTACAAGTTGGATTCGTTTACTACAAAGAGTTGAGTTTTTGACTCTAAATAAACGATGACCAGCTCTGCAAGAAGACATAGCACCATTACAAAAATGGTAATATTCATAGAAAGTGACATTGGTCTTTTACATATACAATCTTTCTGGAAGAAACGGATGAGATTCTCGGTCTCATGATTCTAATGTTGGCTGCAACAATATAACTCAGGGAAACTACAGAAATCCAAATCAACAATGTCTTCACTTTTCACCTCTTGTTCTTGGATTTGTCTAACAGATTGAGAGGCAGAGTATTGCAACAAATGAGTTTTCAGGCAGTTCTCGGATGTTACCAACTTCCTCCAAGAACATACTTGTGGACCACATACTTGAAAGAGTTGTGAGTAAGAAACTTAGATATGGAAGTTGCAAGCACACCATCCACGACAACTTTAAACAATTTGTTATAAAAAGGGCTGCCTGAAAGACAACAAGCCGCAGTTTTGTCCAACTGATGTAAGTTGTCACTAAGACATTGAACTAACCATAGTGATGTTAAATCCACATTGAAGCTATCGATGCACATAGTGATTGTTAAATTCAAGCTGAATGAGAAAGAACTTCATTAGATGGTTGTAGAAACGAATGAAGTTAAAAACCTATACATTAAACACTCATAAAGAAGAAGAAATTAAATGCTTCTGTGTTGATTTTTGAATCAATAATCAGCATATGACTTCAAGCGAGTAAACCTTTTTATGTACTTCCAATGTACCTTTGTGCTTTGCCATAGATCTCAACTCAAAACTGTAATGGAGGGTCACAGGATAACACAAACACAGGTTTTGCCCCGATCAGAGTTAAGATCATCTTCTTCACTGCAACGAAATTAAGGGATCACATCACTCCAAAATCCATCAAAGTCTCCACAAAACAAGAAGAACTAGATGCTTAAGAAAATGATTCTTCATCTAAAGAAACCAAACAGAAGACCAACCTAGTTTCGAATTCTCGAATCTCAGCAAGTTCCTTCCCCATCACATCTAGCCATTGTACCTTCTTCTTCTCCCTCTTTTCAGTTTCTGTTGAATCTAAATCGGTCTTTCTAAGACTACTTTTTAGAATGAGAATGGCACCAAAGATTTGACCTTCATCTTCC
The DNA here is from genome assembly GCA_023374145.1 of Lepidium sativum. Classification (NCBI taxonomy): domain Eukaryota; kingdom Viridiplantae; phylum Streptophyta; class Magnoliopsida; order Brassicales; family Brassicaceae; genus Lepidium; species Lepidium sativum. The sequence goes on along the minus strand of JAKUCM010001393.1, from coordinate 27,386 downwards.
TTTGCATCTTCTTCTTCTCTACTTACATCATAACTATGACCATCCATAATCATCATCATTTGTGGCTGAAACAAGAGTTTTCCAAGAGGTGTAAGAGGCAATTCTCCAACTTCACCGTCTATATGTGAGAGAAGAACTTACAGAAACAAAATAAAAGAGCACTAAATCTTACATATCAAAACACTCATCAAAACATATATTGAGCCTTTTAAACAGTTGATCATCAATGGAGAATTTCATACACCTCTTTGACCAATTTAGTCCATTTGGTGTGCCCAGATGGAATAAAGCTACAGACTTTAACCGCAACGAACTAGTTCTGATTTCTGGATTAGAAGAAGAAAACAAACACAGACAAAACCCAGAGAAAAGGTAAACCAAGCTACAAACTTAGAAGAAGAAACCCAACACAGACAAAACCCAGACAAAGGGTTTCAACAGAATTCGTACAATTCCTCGTAAAGTAAATCAAAGAACCATAGATGAGTAAACAAAGACAAAAGCAATGTTGATGCTAATTTGAATAGTAGAGATTCACAAATCAGTGATGAAAAATGAAAAAGCAAGATCAAAATAGAATGAAATTCAAAAGGCAAATACTGCTTCTGATTTGAGAGAGACAACGAAAAGAGGAGGAGGAGTCGGCGATGGCCACACCCACACCCACACCCACATGCTTCGAGAAATTACCTAAAGGAAGGAACAGACGATGGCCATACCCACATGCCAGACCTTCCAGAGACCAACTTCGAGGCCATATTTCTTAGTAGCTTCCTCAGCGGAAGGAGGAGGAGTCGGCGAATTGTTCATATCGATCTCCTCGGCTTTCTCTCGAACGGCTCTGCATCTAAATTTCTTTGAAGAAACTCGAATTGAAGAGTAGAAATTTCGGATTTGAGGATTTTTGGAATTCAACAAAGAAGAAGAATGAGGAGGGATTGCAGAAGCATCGCCATCGAATTGAGAATGCAGAAGCATAGCCACGTATAAGTTTCTTAATCTTAAAAACGTTTCTAATTTAAGAAACGTTTCTTAGATTTATCATTTAATTTTTATTATTTTTAATCTTAAATAAATCTAAGAAACTGGTTAAAGACCACCGATAATGGTGGGCTTAGCGACTTCAATTTTTCCAACATTCATAACTAACTCACAATTATCTGAGACATCTATTACCTAGAAAGATGGTCTATCCGTATATTACACTTTTTGAAAGAAAATAGTTTAATACACTTCCATTAGATTCAAAAAATATTCAATTATAAATAAAAATAATTGTTACAAAAGTCAACAAAAAGAAGAGATAATGTTTTACATATTCAAAGTTTTGTTTAATTTATATGGAGTCCACAAGTTTCTATTCGTGTACAGTAGAAACTTTTTACAATTCGACTATGTAATTTACAATTTACAAAAAAAACAATAATAAGAACAACAATACAAATATTATCCACCTCAAATCACAACTTTTTCTAGAATTCTGAAGAGTCCAGCGATCAAATTGGGTTTTTTACACCGTTTAAAATTATATAATTTCATTGTTATAACACATTATCAACATGATCGCTTTTCGATCGGTATAAAATTTATATTTATATATTTTTTTAATGAGTGATCTATATTTATATTTAGTTTATATATTGATATAATCGTTGGATTACCGCCATTATATTTATTTTATATATTACTAATATTATAGTGATCGGCCGAGCCATCCTCAAATCTATGTGGTTTGTTTCCTACACCATAATTATTTATCTATTAATATTATAGTGCTCGGCCGAATCGTCACCAAATTTACTATGTGGCTACTTCATGCACCAATATTATTTAATGTTATAAAGTGAATGACTTTTTCACCATAGTGTTTATTTTCTAAAGTGGATGACTTCATCAACATAGTGTTATTGCTAAATTATTAATATATTTGGTATATTGGCTAGAAAACCAATACGAATTTGACACCATACCTATGATACTACTCTTAAACGAGAAATAATTTTGTATGTATCATCAAACTCTTGGATCACAATGTCTCGTACCTTATAAATATTAATATATATCTTGGTTGTTATAAAATTATTTTCTTATAAACATTTTGACAAATAAATTTAAGTGTTTCATTATTCAAAACTTGAAATTGATTTTACAATAGTTATAAATAGTGTTTTCAGCGGCTATTTCAACGGTTATGAACAATGATTTTAACGGTTATAAGTAATATTTTTTAATTTATAAATACACCCAGTTTTTACTCAGTTTCACTCCAACATTTTTTATTATCTCTCAAAATTATCTCCAAAAAAAATTTTCAGTTTTTGATTTTTAAGAAAATGTACATATTACTTTTAGTTTTCTCATTTGTTTTAATCCTTTTTTTGATGTTCGATTTATGCACTGTAAACTTTTCTCCTCATGAATTTTGCTTTGTATTTTTTTTTGCTTTTAATTAAATTAATTATTTTTATAATAGCATGTATGATTAGTATATCGATTTTAAATAATATTACCTTATTAATATTGTTTCATGATTTTCAAATCAGAAAACAAATGGAAAATATTAAGAATCTCAAATATCCGTCTGTCAAATGGAGCGAATTACATCGCATGGACCACTATTGTAGAACTTTACTTTGAGTCTCAAGAAATGTATGATACAATAAGAAAATAAAACGCATCACCTCTCAAAGATAAGGCAAAAGCAAATCTTTTTGAAAAAACATTTATTTAGCAAAACTGACGCATGACTATTCACACATTAAATAACCAACAGATCTATGGAAAGCTCTAACGGTTTGATAACCAAAGAGAGATAACTCTCCCACATGCTCTAGATGAATGGAAAAATCTGTGATCTTAGGATTTTGAAAACGTCAAAGACTACAATTCCGCAATATTAAGAATTGTATCTCACTTGAAATATTGCAGAAAGCTTATCACTGATGCAAAAATGCTCGAAAAAACTTACCTCACAAAATAACATCGTGTCTTGCGAAAGATATATAGGAATTGTAGGTACATACATTTTTCTGAGCTGATTGTGACACTACAAATAACATAACAAAATAATGAACACCTTCTCAAAAACCATAATTCCCGAACAACGGGAACTAAGACATTTTCTGAAATAAATGCAATGGATGTAAACACTCTAGAGAGAAGGAACCAAACATATCATGGTCATGGTCGGAGTCACCGATTTGATTGCATACGTGGAAAAACATACAATCCAAATGGGAGAAATCGTTCAAATGGGTCCGACCTAAAGGACTTCCAGAAGGAAAAGATCCCATATAAATTCTCCCCAGAAACATGAAATTTATTGTTTCAAATGGGGATCAAAGGGACATTGGTCCCAAGTGTGTCACACATCTCCACGTCTTTCTTAAGTTACACCAAGAGTCCATCAAAAAAAAAAGGAAGTGAATTTTGCAAAGCATTTCTATGGAACATCTTGCATTGAATCTTCAAATTTGTAGGAGATTTCGATGAAACCACTCATGCTAATGGCTTAAAAGCTTTGAAATAAAATAACTAGTATTTAATAATAAGCTTTATGCATTTAATTTATTTTCATAATACGTACTTTTGTTTTTCTAAAAACAAAGTTAATGTTTGGTTATTATAACTTTTTTGATTTTATGTTTTATTTTTTAACTTTTATTAATCAATATTTTTGCATATATGGATCCATGCACAAACCAAACACAATAAAAAAAATATCAAAGAAATTTGTATACTAGATAAGGGAACAACATACTTTTATTGGGTTGCATCATACTTATATAGATTCGTTTGAATCTAATCTCAGTCATCCAGGCACCACAATGATGTGAAAATAATAGAGAGCTCACATGGTCACATATTGAAATCCCATGAGATATGTTTCGGAAATAAAATGACATGTGTGCCATGTTCTCTTGGAAAGTTGATTATGAAACCATCGCCAGAAAAATAATATTAAATCACCAAAACTCCTTGAACACATTCAAGGTGATATATGTCGATCTATACACCCACCATGTGGACCATTATACTATTTTATTGTGTAGATAGATGTGTCAAGAAAATGGTCACATGTTTGTGTATTATCATCTCGAAATATAGCATTTGTGAGATTTCCAACTAAAATAATCAAATTGAGAACTCAATTATATAATTATCGATAAAAGAGTTAGACTAGACAACACTACTGAGTTCACATCCCAAACATTCAATGATTATTGTATGGTTATGGGAATTGATGTGGAACCCTCTGTAACACATGTTCATAAATGGTTTGGCGGAATCATTAACTAACATCTGCAATGGATTGCAAGACCATAGATAATGAGATCAAAACTTCCAACCTGTGTATAGGGACATGCCATTTTGGATGCAGAAGCACTCATTCAGATAAAATCAAGTGCACATCACAAATATTCTCCACTACAGTTAGTGTTTGGTCGTGAACCATATGCTACAGTTAACGTCAAACTACCCGCTTGAAGTGTGGTAGACATGTGGGTTCTAAAAATAAAATCCTAGAAAACGAAAAGAAACAAAAAAACAAAATATACCCAAAATAGCATAAAGCATTTTGGAAGAAAATAATTAAGAATCTAATGATAATATTCAGCATCACAAATTAGAAAGAAATCATGAGTTTTTTATCAACTACATTCATAATGGAAAAATATGGAATAGAAATGAAGTAGTTAATGATGTTTCCTCATATCTTGTGGCAAAAGATATAAATGAAGAGAACATTGATTTAGAACAAAAATCTGTATATGAATGTCAAAAGAGATATGATTTGCATAAATAGAAAGATGCAATCTATTGGTGTTACACTTAAATAGATGAGGCCGGTCGGATGCAAATGGTTTTACATTAGAAAATGAAATAAGAAAAATGAAATTGAGAGATACAAAGCTAACCTTGTAGCTCAAAGATTTTCTCAAAGGCACGGGGATTGATTATGAGGAAACATATTCCCCCGTTATGGATTCTATTACCTTCATATTTTTGATGTGTTTAGTTGCTGATGAAAATCTTGAGATGCAACTCATGGATGTCGTAACAACATATTTATATGCGTCATTAGATACATAGATCTATATGAGAATACCTGATGGACTCAAGATGCCAATAACATTAGCATCAAAACTCAAAGAGGTGCGTTAATAAAATTACAAAGATCATTATTTATATTGAAACAATCTGGACGAATGTGGTATAATCGTCTCGGTGAACATTTGACAAAAGAAGGATATGTGAATAATCTTGTTTGTCCATGTGTTTTCATTAAGAAAACACCAAACGGATTTGTGATAATCGCAGTATATATTGATGATCTAAATATGATTGGAACACAAAATGAAGTACAGAAAGCAATAAATTATCTAAAGGGAGAATTCACGATGAAAGATCTCGGGGACGCAAAATATTGTCTAGGCATACAAATATAGCATTATGAAAATGGCATATATGTGCATCAATCCACATACACTAAGAAAATGTTAAAACATTAAAACATTTTATCATAGATAAGACAACTCCTCTTACCGCTTCAATGGCCGTTAGATTTCTTATTATTGAAAATGATCGTATCTGACCTGCTGAGGAAAATGAAGAGATACTTGGTCCTGAAGTACCATATCTGAGTGAAAATGGGGCTCTTATGTACCTTTCAAATTGTATTAGACCCGATATATCATTTGTATTTAACCTTTTAACCAAGTTTAGTTCATCCCATACTTGAAGACATTATAATGAAATAAAACATGTCTTATGTTATTTTCAAGGGACTACTGATTTAGGATTATTTTATTCTAAAAATTCAAATAGTCAAATGATTGGTTTTATAGATGTTGGATATTTGTTAGATCCACACAAAGCTACATCAAGATACATCTTTGGAATCTGTGGCATTAATATATCTTGGCGTTCTTAGAAACAAACATTTGTGGCTACTTCTATGAACCATGTTGAACTTGTCGCGCTACATGAGGCAAGTAGAGAATGTGTATGGCTCAGATCCATCAATAAACACATCCGATCCAGTAACAGAATACTCTACAAAACATAACCAAATATTATATATGAAAATAATATTGCATGTGTTGCCTAGACAAAAAAAAATATATATAAAAAAAATAGAATAAAACATATTCCTCCAAAAAAATCATACATACTCAAGAACTTGAGAAAAACAAAGAGAATGAAGTAAAATATGTTCGTGTGATAATGTTGTTGACCTCTTCACAAAGTCATCACACACCGCTACATTCAGATAACATGTTTGTAGCATTGGAATGCGCCGTGTATGAGCCTATAAAGATACTCTCATGATCATTTGAGGGGGAGCTGATATAGTTGTACTCATTTTACCTTCCTATTATTTTTTTCCAATAGATTATCCTACAAATTTTTTTAACGAGACAACAGAAAACAAACCACAAAAAATATTTGTGACGGTGGCTTCCAAAGGAGAACGTTTCAAAAGTCAACAAAAGAAAGAGATCACATTTTTCCGTATTTTTCATTATACACACACAATTAAAATAACTTTTTACTTCTATGTATACCATCAATTCGATTATGTAATTTACAATTTACACCAAAAATACCATTTTTTAATAATCATTTATAGTTTATTGTTTTTTTCAGATAAAATTTTTACATTTGCCTTTTTCATCTTTGATAGATTTGTGTGGTATAGTTAGTTCTGCATTTAACAACGTATACCTAGATCTATCCAAAACTTGGATTTCTTAGTTGACGTGGCCCAACCAAAATCCCAATTTTTCTGTGGATGATTGATTACTTACATTCCGAAAGTTTCAATATTCCCTTTAATGGCTTCCTCTGCATTTGCTTTTCCTTCTTACACAACAATCAGAGGAGGAGCTTCAGTAGATTCATGCAAATCAACTTCTCCGTCTTCTTCTCGATCCTTTACTACCGATTTTCCGTCGACATGTCGGAGACGCAACAACAATTTCTACGTAAGATTTCTTATTTTCCATGCTAATTTATTGATACTAAAGATGGTATTGTGAAAAACTAGACCAAAAGTGTGCCTCTTTCAGTTCTAACTCCTGGAGAAAATGACAGCTTTTGTTCTCCAGACCCATCTCTTCCGGTCCGAAATACCAAAGTGCCAAGTTCGTTGAACCGGAATCTCCAGCTCTCAAAAACTGGGCAACCAATGCCAAACAGGTAAACTTTATCACTTTAATTGACTCTCGCAACTTGATGAGCATGAGTTTAGGCTTAATAACAGTCTTGTATATTTTGCCAATGCACAAGGCCAAATAGGTTTGCTTAGAATGTTTCTAAATCTGTGGAGTTTGATCACTTATATTGATACCAGTTCTTAAGGCTTGTGCAGTTGCGAGAAGAAGCGTGAAGATGAGCTTTTCTGGAGCTCAATCTTCCACTGAAGAGCCTTACAATCAGAAGAATCAGACGGGTGTTATCATCATCGGCGCTGGACTCGCTGGTCTAGCCGCCGCAACTCGGCTCACCTCTCAACGAATCCCTTTCCTACTCCTGGAAGCTTCCGATAGCGTTGGAGGACGCGTCCGTACAGACATTGTCGATGGCTTCTTTCTCGACAGAGGATTTCAGATTTTCATCACTGCGTATCCCGAAGCTAAGAAGCTTCTCGATTACAAGGCGCTGGATTTGCAGAGATTTTATGCCGGAGCTAAAATTTTTTACAACGGAAAGTTTCACACCGTAGCTGATCCTCTCCGACATTTATGGGATTCAGTGGCGTCTCTCACGAACCCGATCGGCTCCGTCGTGGACAAAGGGCTTATCGCTTTCACGAGAGCTAGAGTTCTAGTCAAGTCAAACGAAGAGTTATTGACTGCCGTAGACGAAGTTCCGACTATTGATCTCCTCCGGCGTATCGGTTTCTCCGACGAGATCCTCGATCGGTTCTTCCGACCGTTCTTCGGCGGAATTTTCTTTGATAGAGACCTCGAGACAACCTCGAAGCTCTTCGATTTCGTATTCCGGTGTCTTGCTCTCGGAGAAAACACGCTTCCCGCCATGGGAATCGGAGAAATCCCTAAGCAATTGGCTGCGAAATTACCCGCTAATTCCATTTTGTTAAACACAAGAGTCGGTACGATTGAGTATCCAAATGGATCGTATTCGGATCCGGGTTCGGGTCCACCTAGCGTGAGACTTCGAGACGGTCGTGTTTTGGAGGCAGAGCTAGGTGTCATAGTCGCCGTCGAGCAACATGAAGCTGATAAGCTTCTCGATGGGATTATAGACCCGGTTGTGACTAAACCGGCTCGAAGTACGATTTGCATTTACTTCACAGCTGAAGCGAACCAGATACCGGTTCAAGATCCGGTTCTATTTCTCAACGGGTCAAGCACGGGTATAATCAACAACATGTTCTTCGCTACAAACGTTGCCCGGACATACGCGCCACCAGGAAAGGCTCTAGTTTCGGTATCATTGATTGGATCGTTCGAGGATAGATCTGATGATGATTTAGCAGGAGAGGTTATCAAAGAACTCTCTGGTTGGTTCGGTGAGTCTTCGGTGACGTCATGGAAACATTTGAAAACGTACCGGATACAGTTCGCTCAACCAAACCAATGCCCACCCACTGATTTGGTTAAGAATCCGCGGGTCGGGTCAGGTCTTTACGTGTGCGGTGATTACTTGACTTCTGCTACGTTTGATGGGGCTTTGGTCTCTGGGAGACGAGCCGTGGACGTTTTGTTACGCGAAAATGAACTCATCCAATAGAACTCATGTTTTATTTCTTAGTATATGCATAATCGAAGATCACCTTGAAAAAATAGACATTATGGGGTTCTTCAGCAAATCATTAACTAATGGACAAAAATACTCCACAAATATATATATATATATATATATAGATTATTGGGAGAAAATTTACAATATAAAGAGATTGGTAAGAATTCTGTGTTTTGTAAACACTACGTGTCCTGATTCGTTTCATATTAATTAAGAAAGATCGACCAGAAAAGAATAGAAAAAAAGTTCATTGCTTTCATTTTTGTTACCTGAAATGTTTACAGTAGCCTTTTCATCTTCGATATATATATATATATGTGTAGAGTTAGATCTGTATTTACCAACGTATATCTATCCAAAACTTGGATTCGTGGTTGACGTGGCCCAACCAAAATCCCAATTTCTCTGTGGATGATTGATTACTTACATTCCGAGAGTTTCAACATTCTGGGCTTGTAAACTCCCTTTAATGGCTTCTTCTGCATTTGCTTTTCCTTCTTACATTATAACCAGAGGAGCTTCAACAGATTCTTGCAAATCAACGTCTCTGTCTTCTTCTCGATTCTTTTCTACAAATCTTCCATCGCCATGTCCGAGACCCAACAACAATGTCCATGTAAGGTTACTTCTCTCTTATCTGTTTCAGTTATGAAACTTGATTTATGAACCTGATGCAAATGGTTCGGCTTCAAGTTTTGAGGTTCTGTAGTCGCCAATTTGGTAAATTCCTTAGTTCAATAATGAGTTTACTTACTTTTGATAAAAGTCAAACAAATCCAAGTCCTATTCCATGCTAATTAATTGGAACTAAAAATGAAACTGTGAGAAATTAGACCAAAAGTTTGCCTTTTTCAGTTCTAATTCCTGGAGAAAATGACAGCTTTTGTTCTCCAGACCCATCTCCTCCAGTCCGAGATACCAATGCACCAAGTTCGTTGAACCGAAATCTCCAGCTCCCAAAAACTGGTCAACCAGTTCCAAACAGGTAAAATTCATCAGTTTGATTGAACCTCTCATTATGTTTGGTATATTATATTGTGCATTCTTGACAATCTTGGTTATGTTTCGCTTTCATGACTTTGCCATTAAACAATGCCATATAAGTTTTGTTAGATTGTTTGAAAACTCATACTTTCAAAAGATTTGTATTCTATAATCTTGGAGTACGATCATGTATAGTGACACTAGCTCTTAAGGCTTGTGCAGTTGGGAGGAGGAGCATGATGATGAGCTTGCTCATGTCTGGTTTTATGGTTTCAGAAACCAATCTTCCAAAAGCATTATCTTCGACTTTAGTGTTCAAAGAATACATAGATACATTTGATGGATACTCCTTCCAGTACCCTCAAAACTGGATTCAAGTCCGAGGAGCCGGCGCTGACATATTCTTTAGAGACCCTTTTGTTCTCGACGAGAACCTGTCAGTCGAGTTTTCTTCTCCTTCTTCCTCAAAATATCTGTCACTTGAGGACTTGGGTTCCCCTGAAGAAGCAGGAAAGAGAGTACTTAGACAGTACTTGACTGAGTTTATGTCCACTAGGCTTGGGGTTAGGCGTGAGGGCAACATCCTAAACACTTCCTCCAGAGTTGCAGATGACGGTAAACTCTACTACCAAATCGAGGTAAGCCAAAAGTCAATTCCCAGTTGCATACTAACTCAGTGAAATCAAAGTCTCAGGTTTTCAGATAGTATAAAATTGCGTAAAGATGTGTTGTTCAGTTTAACTCAAATTTTAAATTACAAGCAACAACATTATTAGTGGCTTAGACCATTTGGTAGTTGAGATTGATACTAGGGAGAATGTTTTTGTATCTATTGATGGAATAAAAGTGTATGGCTTTAGGTGAATTCAGACAGAGACTGGGCATTACATCAGTCTTGTTGATTTAGAGTTGAATAAGAAACAATTGTTTTCTTGATCAATCATCCTGTTGCCACATGTCCTAATCAATCATAAGAATAGTGTTTTTGATCAAACATGTCTCGGTGTTGGTGTTGTCAAAATGTTTTGATCAGTCATGAGAATAGTCTTTTTGATTGAACATTTTATTTCCATTCATCTGAAGCTGCAAATGCATTCAATGCTTTTCTCGAAGTTAGAGATATTATATGATGAATCACATAGCTCATATAGCTGCATTGGGTTTTGGTGATTGAACAGGTGAACATTAAGTCATACGCGAACAACAATGAACTAGCTGTGATGCCGCAAGATAGAGTGGCTCGTTTGGAATGGAACCGACGGTACCTTGCAGTTCTAGGAGTTGAGAACAATAGACTCTATTCATTGAGACTCCAAACCCCGGAGAAAGTTTTCCAAGAAGAAGAAAAAGATCTAAGAAGAGTTATGGAATCCTTCAGGGTTGAGAAGATATAGGAGAGCTCACATTCTCCATGGTTTCTTATACTACAAAAATCATGTTTCTAGCTACATTCATTACCGAACAAAATGATTTTGATTCAAATATTGAGATGTCATTGTGACATGAAACTACCTCGATCATTGATCTGTATGAGGGAATATCGGGCATTGCCTTTTTTCTTACTGATTTTCCTGTAAGGTTGATGATCACAATGTTGAATTAACACAAAATGAGCATAGATCAAAATTTCTTCTTATGGTTTGCGTTGGTTTCTGCTTTTAGGCTGTCTCTATACCACAAAAGAAACCAGTCGGTTAATTGAACTATTCATTCACAATATAAATCGGTTAGCCAAATTGATAACATATTCCCGGTTATCTGCAAAGCTCTTCAATCTTTTTTGGCTTAACAAGTTAAGGCCTTGACAAAAACCCTCACCGGAGATAAGGAAGTAGAAGACGACAACGACGAAGATGGTGGAATTTGAGAGCTACGTGGTTGTTCACAACATAGCAAAGCGTCACAACGTCGGCACACTAGCTCGTAGCGCGACGGCTTTTGGAGTGACGGAGCTTATCCTCGTTGGTCGGCGTGATTTCAACGCCTTTGGTAGCCATGGTTCCGCTTCTCATGTCCGTTTCCGCCATTTTCACTCCCTTATCGATGCTCGTACTTACCTCAAGGTCTCTGATTGATTTGATTTTAGACTTATTTACCCAAAATTGGGACCTTTCTTTTATGGATCTTATTACTTCCGAATTAGTGTGTTCAAAGTTTGAGTCTTTTGTTTGTTTTGGATTGATTTTTCTTTAAAAGGATGAGAAAAATTGCGATATATGCGGCGTAGAGATCGCAGATGGAGCTTCTGCGATCAACCAGCATCCTTTTAAAAGGAGCACTGCGTTTCTTCTTGGTAATGAGGTAATCAAAAGATCTGAAATTTACAAAACTTTTGGAACATTGCAGCTTTAGTTAAGTTTGTGAACTTAGAAAATGGATCTTCATGAAAAAATACTGTGCTAGGTACTTTTGTTTGCTATGGGATCATGATCTTCCGTCAGTTTCATCTGTGAACAATGAGAGAACAAATAGACGTATAGAAATTTTGATATTTTGGTTTGAAAGACATACTACAACACCAGAAAACTGGAATCTAGATTGCTAACTTCTCTGTCTCTTCCTTATGTAATTCTCTCGCTATTCAAATTCTTTTATTGAATGATTTCGGGAGATTATAATTTTGGCTTCAGTTCCATTGTAGTATTCTGTACGATTAGCGAAGTGGGTAATAAACATTCAAGATTCTAACTAATCGGTATATGTTTTGGCTTTTTGCAGGGATCAGGATTATCTGCCAAAGAATATGAAATATGCGACTTCTTTGTATACATTCCTCAGTATGGTTGTGGCACTGCCTCCTTGAATGTTACTGTTGCCGCTTCTATTGTTTTGCATCATTTTGGAGGTATCTTATTCTGATTTTGGTTACTGTAAAATATTTTATTAGTCATATGTCGAAATCATGATATTGTTGCTTGCTTATAATAAAGGCATTGTTTTGTTACAGTTTGGGCTGGATTTTCTGAACGTATCCGGGATGGAAGCAAATTTATAGTGGCCGATAGACCCGTAAGACAAGGAAGACGGAATTTTTGTGCTGGAACAGAAGAATCTATCATTGAAGAGCGAAAGTTGAGGAAAGAAAGTGCAGAAAATTGTTTTTTCGATGATAATGAAAGTGGAAGTGGAAATGGAAGTCCATCATCGGACCTTTTGAATGGTTTGTTCCTTAATGAATAACGGTCTTACAAAAAGAACGAAATCTTGATTTGGGTTCATATCCTTGTCCTGTGTAACATATACTACAAACCAGAGTTAGTTGCTCTTTGTTTTGCCAAGTAGAGATAGCTGACTGATAACAGGAAGTTGAAAACTTAAGTTTAAGTAGTTGTTATGACTTTGGCATGATTGTTAAAGTGTTTGCAGATGATTTCAGTGGATGGAATCACAGTTCTCTGTCTTTTATTGATCTTAATTTATTAGATCACTTTCTCAAAGTTATCTTCTTCAAACATTACTTTATTTGGGAAACAATGGTGTGATTTTTGGAATCTGTTTGATATCCCAAAAATGCTCTTTTTTATTAGCAATTTAATTATCACATGACAAATTATATATCCTACCTCTGTAGAACTTGAATTCAATTTCTTTGATTTCGTCCAATTTTATTCACAGAATAATGCCACCAACTTTTCATCATGCAACAACTTGAGCAGCTGCAAGCCTAGCAATTGGAACCCTGCAACAAGAACCAAAAAAAAATCCCCCCCAAAGGACATCAAAATATGAACTGAAAATGTTGTAAAAATAGTCTCTTTTATAATCTTTTACAGCGAAAACAAAGCTCTTAATTGGTTTGGAATTTGATAAAGTTACCTGAAAGGAGAACAAGAGACATAGTCAAGTCCTACTTCAGCAAAGAATGCCACAGACGATGGATCTCCTCCATGTTCTCCACATATCCCAACCTGTTTATTTCAACTGATCAGATCCCTAACTCTAGAAATTCTATATGTGATCCAATTTCGATTATGGCGAATCTTACCTTGAGGCTAGGCCTAGCTGCTCGTCCTTTTTCTGTCGCCATCTTGACCAACTGCCCTACACCTTTCTGATCAAGAACCTGGTCCAAACATAGACAATGACACTATCAAGTTTCTACCTTTTGGTCTTGGTAAAGAGAGCAAATGAAACGGTATCCATTTTACTACCTCAAAAGGGTCATGCTCTAAAATTCCTTGGGCGAGGTAAATCGGTAGAAACTTCCCAACATCGTCCCGACTGTACCCAAACGTCATCTGCGTCAAGTCGTTTGTCCCGAACGAGAAAAACTCGGCCTCTTTCGCAATCTATCCAAAAAAAAGGGTTTCTACTTTAGCAAATTTCGCTTAAACATGAATTCTAAATGTCTAAACAATGATTATGTTTTGTTTTATTTACCTCATCTGCAATGAGTGCAGCTCTAGGGATCTCGATCATTGTCCCGACCTTGTAGCTCACGGTATGACCCATCTCAGCAAATACTTTCTTTGCAATTTTCCGGATTACCTCCACTTGGTGACCCAATTCCTGTCATTTAGTAGAATGTTTAGTTTAGAAAAGAAAACACAAGATCTCTCTGAATTAGTTGCAAGAGTGTTTATATATGTATACATACTTGAGGAGTTCCTACAAGAGGAACCATAATCTCAGGAAGAACAGTAACGCCTTGGTTATGCATCGACGTTGCTGCTTCAAAAATCGCACGCGCTTGCATTTCCGTTAGCTCTGGATATGATATTCCGAGCCTGTAATGTACATATGACATATTTACTAATCACCGAAGTGTTCTTGAGGTGCAAAGCTAGAGAGAGAGAGGGAGAAAGAAAGAAACCTGCAACCACGGAAACCAAGCATTGGATTCACTTCAGATAGTTTCTCTATCCGTGACAAGACTTCGTCTTCTTCCATCCCTGTTTCTGCAGCTAGCTCATGTACAATGTTGTCCAAATCGCCTTCTGGGAGAAACTCGTGAAGCGGAGGGTCTAACAAACGGATTGTTACTGGTAAACCTATAAGATCAGAGCTTCTAAAGGTTTAGGCATGTTTAAAGTTGTGACTCAAGGATACAATTTCGAAAGAGGACTCAATTTTTTTTACCATCCATTGCACGGAAGATCCCTTCAAAATCTGAACGTTGGTAAGGAAGCAAAACGTCTAGAGAAGCTTTCCTTTGCTCTGTTGTCACCGCCATTATCATCTTTCTCACAGCTTTGATCCTATCTGCGCCAAAGAACTTAACAACCAACCACAAAGACAACATGAAACATGTAGGCTAAAATTTAAACACTTCGAACAAAAAACATGGGGACAAGAACGGAGGAGTTAC
The DNA here is from genome assembly GCA_023374145.1 of Lepidium sativum. NCBI lineage: Eukaryota > Viridiplantae > Streptophyta > Magnoliopsida > Brassicales > Brassicaceae > Lepidium > Lepidium sativum. The sequence goes on along the minus strand of JAKUCM010001393.1, from coordinate 12,322 downwards.
CATATGCTCAGTCCTACACAGCCCAATCCCTTGAGCTCCATTTTTCCTAGCTGCAAGTGCGTCTTCAGGTGTATCGGCATTCGCCATAACCTTATTGATCATAAACATTTGAGTTTAGAAAGCTTTATAATGTCAAACAAGTTAAAATGAGCTACAAAAACACAGAAACACACCTTGAGACGTCTAATTGCATCAGCCCAAGACATGAAGGTCTCTAAATCTGGACTTAGAGCCGCAGGAGCCAATGCTTGTTTCCCCAATATAACCTCACCGGTTGATCCGTTCATCGAAATCCATTCACCTTCATTTATTGCCAAATCTCCAATCAATAGAACCTGCATTTCACCATAACACTAGTTTCAGAGACGATCTTCTCCTCACTTAGATAACAAATTTTAACATTCTAACCAAAAAAGAACCTTATGGTTCTCATCGACACGAATAGCGGAGCAACCAGCGATACAACATTTGCCCCAACCGCGAGCAACAACCGCCGCGTGTGACGTCATTCCTCCTCTCGCCGTCAATATTCCTTCCGCTGCGTGCATTCCTCCAACATCTTCAGGGCTTGTCTCAGTTCGAATCAGAATCACGGTTTTGCCCTGAGAATGCCAAGCTTCGGCTTCTTCAGCCGTGAACACAACCTGTCCAACCGCCGCCCCTGGAGACGCCGGTAAGCCTTTCGCCACCACCTTTTCACGATACCCCGACGGATCATGAAACTAATACATCAAAAAAAACGGAAACTTTATTGACCTCTGAAATCAAATTTCGAAACCAAATTCATCAACTACTTTCCGAACAATCAACATCTCTGTTTTGACTCTGAAACCATTACCAGTCAAATATGTCCAGTGAAAACGAGTTTTGGTTTCAACTGACCTAGTGAAACCTTCTGTGCAAATCAAAATTGAACCTTTTTAACCTATAACAATACATACCTGTGGGTGAAGTAGTTGGTCAAGATGTTGAGGCTCCACCATTTTGACTGCAGAAGGTTTATCTACGAGCCCTTCACTTACCATATCCACTGCTATCTTCACCGCACCTTTACCGGTTCGTTTACCTGTTCTACATTGCAGCATCCACAATCTTTCCTCTTGTACCGTGAATTCGATATCCTGCAATACACATTGTGAGTACTTGTTGGAACCTTTAGAGTTTTCTTAGTAAGTACTGATGGTATATATATCATATATGTACTAACCATCATGTCCTTGTAATGCCTTTCTAAGATGTCACAGTTCTCTACAAGTTCTGCGTAAGCCTCAGGCATAAATCTCTTCATCGTATCCAAATCTTCTGGTGTTCTTATCCCTGCAACCACATCCTCTCCCTGTCCAAAACCGATAAACTTTATCAGCTTTCAAGTAAAACCAAATTTTCAATGAGTGTGATCTTTCTTGTTTGAGATTCCTAAATGAAATATAAAGAATAGATACGCATTATGATAGATTCCAAACCTGAGCATTGACTAGAAACTCGCCGTACAGCTTCTTCTCTCCGGTACTAGGGTTCCTGGTGAAGAGAACACCAGTCCCTGAAGTGTTCCCCATGTTTCCAAACACCATACACTGAATGTTAACTGCTGTTCCTTTCAATCCGGTTATCTGGTTGATACTTCTGTACTTGTTCGCTCTCGGGCTATCCCAAGAATCGAAGACTGCTTCAATAGCTAGCTCCAGTTGCTTTTTAGGATCTGAATTAACCAGTCAGAAACTTATGAGACTATCACTTGAATGTTATTACATAATCTCAGTTAAAGATTTAAGATATGAAATCAAACCTGAAGGAAACTCTTGACCCTTGACCTCTAAGTAAACACTCTTGTACTGCTCAACCAATTCCTTGAGATCAGTCGCGCTTAATTCAGTGTCGTTTTTAACTCCTTTTTCCTCCTTCATTCTCTCTAACTTGTCTTCAAACTTGGCGTGTGGAATTCCCATGACCTAGAAAACATAGTCGGAGAGGTTTCTTGTTGAGCAAGTTATCTATAAAGTTGTGTAAAACAGAGGACTTACAACATCACCAAACATATCAAGAAAACGCCGGAACGAATCGTAAGCAAAACGCTCTCCGCTTTTGGCGGCCAAACCAACGACGACTTGGTCGTTCAATCCAAGGTTGAGTACAGTATCCATCATACCGGGCATTGAGATCTACAATACAAAAATTAATTCCATCAAACACATGTCAATCATATATCTATATTTTTTGTGTTTAAAAGAAAATCGTACGGCGGCGCCGGAGCGAACAGAGAGGAGGAGTGGCTTGGAGGGATCAGCGAGTGAAGCTCCAATGTCATGTTCAATGAAGCTAAGTCCTTCTAAAATCTCTTCCCATAAACCTTCTGGAAGCTTTTTACCGACGATCTGATATTGCCTACAAGCTTCCGTAGAGATGGTTAGTCCCGGCGGCACCGACAAACCTATGCTCGCCATCTCCGCCAGGTTCGCTCCTTTCCCTCCCAACTTCACACACACAATACAGTTTTTGAAAAATGAAAACATTAATAATGAATGTATTATTTGATAGAGTGATGATGAAATTGCTACATACCAAGGACTTCATGCCCTTGTTGCCTTCACTTCTTCCTTTTCCAAAGGTGAATACTCGCTGCACCATTTTTTTGTATTTTTTTCAATTACGATGAACAGAAATGTTTGTGCAAGTTTAAGGAAGACGACTCATACTATCTCTATATATACTAATAAAAATTTGGATCAAGTTGACGTGTTAAATATCTTAAAGTTTTATGTAATGTTTTTAATTAATGATCATAGGAATCAATGTATGATACGTCAGCAAAGTTCAATACTATCTTCATAAAAGATCGTTCCAAAATAGGATCCTTGAAATGCTAAATTTGTAACATAATTGACCAAAATTAGACAAGTGACTCATATCTATGTGTCAACCATATCTCATCTCATTCGCACACTTGCTGTCTACGACTTCCACTTTATCTCTTCCTTTTATTATGCTACTCTTTTTAACTAAACTTTTACTTTAAACCACAAAAAAAACGAAAATCTAAGAAAAAAAGTAGTCATTCAATTTCAACAAGCTCAATCTCGACACATAAATTTTATTATGGTTAAAATCAAATAAAAAATATTTAATTAGTATAGCATATTATTTGTTTTTTATTTGTTACAATAAAAATTTGTATTTTTATTTTCTTTTATCAACAATTAAATAATATAATGTACAACTCAAAATTTACATTTTAATATCTATTTTTGATATACTATATATAATAAGGAAAGATCTCCTTGATGATATTCTAATATAACTAATCCATTTTTTGTTTTTGTTAAAAATCAAGTTTCGTTTTCTATTGTTAAAAATCAAATTTGTTTTGTGTGTTTAAAGCGAAGATTATTTATTTTTCCGTGTGGACAAACAAGGTATTGGCGAATATCTTCCAAGCTGAACCACAATCAGATTGAAGAACAAATTGAAAAGTTTATATATTTATTTATTTATTTATTTAAAGAATTGTATAATTAGAAAAAGACATATTTCCACAGTACTTTATATTTTATATATATATATATATATATTTCGTAAAAAACAAAAGTTATCAAACGTAGCCGATTTATAAAGCCAAAAACTATTTAATATAATCAGCATTAATCTTTCTTGAATTTCAATAATCTAAAATCTCGTGTATCAATTAAAAGCGTCCGATTTGTATAAATAAGACTCCCGGAGCCAAGGCACATCAACAATCAATCGTCTTGCAAGACAAAACCAATGTCACGATTGCGTAACCGGTTTTGTATCCTAATTGAAACGGTAAACCAAGTACGTCCAAATATGGTTTCACTCATCTACGGAGTTCACCTTAATGGAGCTGCTACATCTTTAAACCCTATGATCTATAAGAATTTCTATTCAAGACTCTAAAATGAAACAACTTTATAATGGAAGCTTATGGAATAAGTCCAAATCCGAGGGACGCACAAGAAAGATCGAGGATGGGAATTAAGACTTACCTTTTGAGATATAGAAGCGGCCGGATCAGACACAAGACTAAGGATTGCTCGAGCCTTTGTGCCACGATGCAAACCGGTCTTTGTTGTACTTAGCGAGTGATAATGGATTGTACCGGCTTTAGGAAAACGGGTTGGTCTATCACTTAGCCGGTTTGATCGACTTACCATTCGGTTATCGCCAAGATGATCCGTACGGTACACTCCATTTCCTTTGAAGAGCTCCGGTGTTGTCTTCACGATCATACTTGTCATTTTCTTATATAAAGAATAAACTTTATATATTTATTTATCTCTCCTTGAAGATAATTTGTAAGATATGTATAATCATATACTTTGTTTTGCTTATGTATCGAAATTGGTGTTTTTGATGGGTAGCTAATAACGCGAGTAGAAATGGCGGAAGTTGTATGAATTCCTTTTTCTGATCTTAATTTATATTATTATTTGTGGGTTCTTATTAGTTACGTAGACTCTATGTGATCTCTATTTTCAATTTTTTTTTTTCTTTTTGAAGGGTTTGTAGATTTTTTGGGTTGACGAGTGACGTGAGTGGAGGAAAGATAGATGTGGTTATGATTAGCCAATGAGTCCATTCCATGGTTATTCTTCCTCTTTCTATCAACGACCATACAATAAGTGGCTGGTACCTTTTGAATAAGAATAAACTTCGAAAATTATATATGATGTCATGTTTAGTTTTAATTAAGAAAGAATGGTTCAAATAGAGCAAGAGTATAGTGTAATTACTATAATAGTTTTTGTTCAAAAAAAAAGTGTCAAGGGTGTAATTACGGTTACACCCTTGAAACAAAAAACTGATGTCTTTTTCTCAGGTTAGTTTCACACCCGAAAAAGAAAGAAACCTATAGTGTAAACCGTCGTTGTTAACTTCTCTTGATTTTGTTCCTTCCTCGTCTTACTCAACGTGTTTCATACTCGTTATCTTCTTCTTCATCTTGTTTTTCGTACTCGTCGTCTTCATTGTCGGTAAGTTTCTTCTTTTCTTTATCCTCTGCTCCTCTTCTGCTTTTTCTTCTTTTTCGTAAGGGCATTTGGGTTTAGGGTTGACGTAGACATTGAGTTTCTCGATTTTGCGAGATTTCAATTTGTCAATTTTGCGACATTTGGGTTTTTGTTCTTCACTAACTTATTCTGTGTCTAGTAGATTTCTTCCCCAGTTTGAGCCAATGTGATATAGTTCGTAATTAGTTGTGAGGGTAAGGGTGAAGAAGCGATATGATACGTGTAGTACAGTTAGTATGACGTTGGGTAGAGTTAGGTCGTAAGGGGGTATAGTTGGATTATCGTGTGGTAGAGTTAACTTGTAGTGTAGTAGAGTTGGTCTGACGTGTGGTAAAGTTAGATTATAGTGTGGTAGAGTTGGTATGTAGTGTAATAGATTTAGGTTGTAGTGTGCGGTATAGTTGGATTCCGTGTGGTAGAGTTAGGTTGTCGTATAGTAGAGTTAGATTATCTTGTGGTAGAGTTAACTTGTAGTGTAGTAGAGTTAGTCTGACAAAATCCATGGGGAAGAGTGGCGTTTCTAGAACTGATAAAATCGATCAAAATGGTAAGATGCAAAAAGGGCAGTAATTACACAGTACACGGGTTTGTGCACGCACTTCTGATATGGGCATTTGAGTCCATCCCCACAGTGGCAGAAATATTTGGGGAGCAAAGAGCAGGTGACGTCCCCATTCTACGATGGAGACCCATCAAAAAACAAACCATTGACCTCGAGGACTTGGTGAAGTTGGAGCTAGCAAATAATAATGGAAAGGTAAATTTCTTTTGTAGTAGAGTTCATTTACTCTACTATACATACATGGTAGAGTTCAATTTCAAGTAGAGAAACAACACAATAAAGAAGAGAAACATCACAATAAAGTAGAGAAAAAACACAATAAAGTAGAGAAAAAACACAATAAAGAAGTGAAAAAATACAAGAAAGAAGAGAAGAAGAGAATTCAGATTAGGATGGATGACTCCACCACCATGCACCATGCATGAGAGTCGTTAAAAAGAAAAAGCGGAAGGCAGAGGAGTCTAGTGTGTTGCTTGACACTCTTAGAGGTCTGACCAGAGCCTTCGAAGGGATGAGACACAATCAGAATGTGTTTGCTGAACGTATATATCGTCTTGAGGAGAGGAGGCTCGATACCAGGGCAGAGACCACAATGCTTACTGAGCGCGTGAATAGGCTGGAGCATAACACCTCAGACAATACAGCCATGATTGAGAGGATTCTTAGGCTAGAAAAGACCAGAGCGCAACCCCCCATTTATAGCTTGGCAGATGAGGGTGGAGGTCAGACAAGTGCACGACATCGAACTCCTGAAGATGTTAATCGCGAAGGGAGCCTACATCCTGAAGATGTAGGTCGCGAAGATGACGTAGAAGGCGATACAACCCGTACTCCCGACTCCCCTAATAATAAGGAACTTAATTCGGTACTTAGGGCTCTATTTTGAAAGAGACTTACTTTGATTGATTATGTACCAACAAACAACAAACATTACATACATTTTTGTACGAACATACACATAAAACGAATAGTTATATGGTTTGGTCGAGTTATGTTTAACTCTACAAAACAATTATTATATTCAAAACAGCTCTTCCAAACCAGTGAAACGAACTCTACCAGTATTACCAACTCTACCATATGTGAATCTAACATATTGAGTTGCTCTTCGCAGACACCTCCTTGGAAACAGCCTACCCTTGTTGACTCGGAGTCGGAGAAAACACCAAGTGCAGGTTCAGGTATTGTGCGTAATACAATTAAACAAACAAATGTGGATGCTCACCTCGACGACACCCAAGTGTCCCCAGCCAGCACTAAACATACCATCCCACCGGACCAGGTAATCCCGTTAAAAATAAATCTTACTGGTAGAGTTTATAGTTCTGTTAAATAGAGTTGACATTTTCATATTTTTTGTAGAATAAATGGGTTATCCAGAGTCAGGAGACATCTGACCCTTTGAGCCTGTTATCAAGAGTTGTTAGGAATCCAGAAGAACCGTCAAAAGAAGAACTACCTTACGATGTGCAAAAAAATTAAGCCAGGAATGTCACATGTTGGCGTCATAAACCTGGTAAATACTTCTGAAAAGGGTAAACAAACACAAGAGGAGTTAATCTTTATGGAATACATGTTACCGAAAGAGACTCGGGCACGAGTCCTCGCTAAGAATCAGGTACTGTTCATATTCAACTAGAGTAGAGTTCATTAGAGTTAAGTTTTGGATTGGTAGAGTTAGTTCTCTGTTTGGTCGAGTTGGATCACTTGTATAGTAGAGTTAGTCCTCCGTTTGGTAGAGTTAGATCACTTGTATGGTAGAGTTAGTCCTCCGTTTAGTAGAGTTAGTCCTCTATTTGGTCGAGTTAGATCACTTGTATGGTAGAGTTAGTCCTCTATTTGGTCGAGTTGGATCACTTGTATGGTAGAGTTAGTCCTCCGTTTGGTAGAGTTGGATCACTTGTATGGTAGAGTTAGTCCTCCGTTTGGTAGAGTTAGTCCTCTGTTTGGTCGAGTTGGATCACTTGTATGGTAGAGTTAGTCCTCCGTTTGGTAGAGTTGGATCACTTGTATGGTAGAGTTAGTCCTCCGTTTGGTAGAGTTGGATCACTTGTATGGTAGAGTTAGTCCTCTGTTTGGTCGAGTTAGTCCTTTGTTTGGTAGAGTTGGATCACTTGTATGGTAGAGTTAGTCCTCCGTTTGGTAGAGTTGGATCACTTGTATGGTAGAGTTAGTCCTCTGTTTGGTCGAGTTAGTCCTTTGTTTGGTCGAGTTGGATCACTTGTATGGTAGAGTTAGTCCTCCGTTTGGTAGAGTTGGATCACTTGTATGGTAGAGTTAGTCCTCTGTTTGGTCGAGTTGGATCACTTGTATGGTAGAGTTAGTCCTTCGTTTGGTAGAGTTAGTCCTCTGTTTAGTCGAGTTGGATCACTTGTATGGTAGAGTTAGTCCTCCGTTTGGTAGAGTTGGATCACTTGTATGGTAGAGTTAGTCCTCCGTTTTGTCAAGTTGGATCACTTGTATGGTATAGTTAGTCCTCTGTTTGGTCGAGTTGGAGTGCTGTTTGGTAGAGTTGGATTGTTATATGGTAGAGTTGATACGGTCTTACAGTCCCTTCTTTTTACAGGTATCCCCTTTCCAAGGTTTTTCCATTGTCAAGCGGATTCATAAGAACGTTATTCATTCTCGAAGTGTCTATGATCCTTTTGGTCCAATCTCAAAATTAAAAGTACTTCGGTTACGCAACTATGTGAAGCATCAATTGTAAGTACCTACTTTAATGTGTTGTGTGTAGCATATCAATTCATCGATTACATACAATTGTGATAAATTATGTAGAGAACTCACTAGCGACGGGAAACCAGTCCAAATGTGGATTCCTTCCTTCGCTTGATATGCCCAAAAGAGAAGTGGCCTTTCCCTCGATATGGCTGGCTTCACGATTGCGTAAGTTAAAGTGTATTATGACGTAATTTTTGTTTAGTAGAATTAGATTAGAGCACTAATACAGTAAAGTTTTTACAGCATATTGCCTGCGGGATGAATCTCCTTCGGCAAAGATCCTTGCAAACTCCAAGTCCATACAGGAGTAATCGGCTAGCTTTCATGGAACCAATGTTTTGTGGTTTTTGGTGTTTCACGTTCAAAAGGGATTACTTGGGAAAGGAGGATACTTTTGTGTGGCCTGGTGGATTTAAAGATGTATTCGACGACACTTCACCCACATTCAGTGCCACTAGGAAGCAGTGGATAAGAGACGTGGACACCATCTACATCCCTCATAATTTTCAAAACATCCACTGGGTGGTCGTCGAAGTTAATCTCAACGAAAGAAAGATTCGCATTTTCGATCCTGACCCATCTTGCACTCCCCCTGGTGTAGTGGTAGAGTCATGCAAGTAAGTTACTCAAATTCAGTATAGTAGAGTTCATATGGTAGAGTTTGATTACTCAATCGACGTTTGGTAGAGTCAGATTGTAGAGTTGGACTGTACTGTGGTATAGTTGGATTGCATTTGGTAGAGTTGAATTGTAGTGTGGTAGAGTTGAATTGCAGTTTGGTAGAGTTGGATTGTAGTTTAATAGAGTTGGTCTGGGGTTTGGTAGAGTTAGTCTGCGGTTTGGTAGAGTTATGTTGTAGTTTAGTAGAGTTGGTCTAGGGTTTGGTAGAGTTGGTCTGGGGTTTGGTAGAGTTAGTATGCGGTTTGGTAGAGTTATGTTGTAGTTTAGTAGAGTTGGTCTGGGTTTTGGTAGAGTTGGTCTGGGGTTTGGTAGAGTTACATTTACATTTGTAATAGAGTTCATTCTCATGGTTCTCATTTTTTGTAGAGCATGTCGTGATGATTCCGAAGATGATCAAGGAGTTTTTACCCAAGGAGATGTGACCACACATTAGTGCGGCGCAATATAAGATTGTGCGTGTGACTAAGTGCGTACCACGTAATAAACGCTCCGGCGACTGTGGCGTGTTCGTTGCGAAGATGATCGAGTGTTTGGCCATCAGATGTAACTTTGAAGGTCTTTCTGACGAGTACGTCACCTTCTCTCGGGTGAAATACGCCATTGATTTCAAAGACGAACTTCCTATAGAATCGGAAATTTCTTCTAGCGATCCAGAATCTGCACTCGAGTGTGATAAGAATCTGCACTCGAGTGTGATAAGAATCTGCAATCGGAAATTCCTACTTGAATGTACCATCGATAACAACAACCTTCCTCATGTAGGGAAAACCCCTAATACTTGCATCGAAGTCAATGAAAAGAAACTTAAACTTGTCTTGCATGTCAATTCGAGCTTTATTAGAGTTTCAGGATTCGCTCTTCTAATAGCAAACAAGTACGACGAAAGTTCTTCATAACTACTTTTCGAACTTCCGGTAACTAGGGCTCGTGCTTGGCTTAGAGTACGGTGTGCTTTCCAGTACTTCATCTGCATAAACGTCAGACTTAAATGTCACACTAACTCTACCATATGTCAGACTTACTCTACTACATTGCAATCTAACTCTGCCACACACTATAACCTAACTCTACTACACATAATCCAACTGTACCACTTATCTAACTCTACCACACTGTCAGACAAACTCTACTAAAACGTCAGCACTGCAATCTAACTCTACTACACTGCAAGCCAACTCTACCAAACGCCAAAACTGAAATCTAACTCTAGCACTCTTTACAACCTAACTATACCAAACGACAGACTAATTCTATTACACGTAATCCACCTCTACCACACTGTTATCTAACTCTACCACACTGTCAGACTAACTCTACTTAAACGTCAGCACTTCAATCTAACTCTACTATGAAGATTAACTCTACCATGACGTAAAATTATGTTTGTACCTTTAGATCGAATCGCTTGCTCATTAACTCTACCATGACAATAATTACCACTTAATTCCGCTATAATCTAGCAAATCATCTTTTTTTATTGCCACATATTATAGTTTCGTAATCACTTTTTCTTTCTTACCTCATCTTACTCCTACTATATTTAATAAATTATTTAATACATTGATGCCTATGTTAAGATGAGTTAATAGTATGCATCTGATCTTATAAAGACAGTTTATACACCTTTTGATGTAATTAAGGTGTTTTATAATAAACGTCTCTTTTAAGAGTTGAGCTTATAGAACTTCCTATGGAGAAACAAAAATTTACCCTTAAAGCATTCTAATAATATACATAGAAGTCTAACCAACCAATAATCTAGTAGCAGGGGTTAGTATAAAGAAAGATGTAAACATAACCACTGAATTCGTTTCACGCCAGTGGCTAAATTACCCTTGAAGCATTTTAATTTATGTATATCTAAAAATCTAACCAATGGATCAGAGCCGCTCCTATGACACTTTTTTTTTGTCAACTAGTTTACTAACTTTTCAATCCCACTCCTAATACTGCAGGTAAGGGGTTCAATCTCTGGTGCCATGAGGATTTGTAAAGTGACTACACCACTGGACACATGTCCCCGACTGTTATATGACACTTAAATCACAAATAAAATTAATGATTTTATGAATTAAAAAAATAATAGTAATATCAATTCTTAAAAAATAATGTAAAAAACATCAATACACTACTTATGAAAAATATTTTAATAGAGCTACTCTTGAAAATAATCTTCCTTGCTTTTGTTTCCGCAAGATCATTTATCGACTTTGGATAGTCAAGTTCGTCAACCAAATCTCTTTTGATGGATATCATGGCCAATCCATTTAATATTTCTTGAGACATAGTGGAGCGTAAATAATTCTTGATGAGCTTCAACATTGAATCTTTCTTTCCGTAGAAGCAACTGAAATCGAAATGGTCAATAGATGTGATATGATATCCATGTGTTCGAATAACAACCATCTATTCTTTTTAAAAATTTCAACACATCGACCGCTTTTGTAATTTTCTTTGGTAACTATCCTCTTAGAAGTTTAAGTTCTATAAATAGATCTTTCCCTTCTATATTTGAAAGTCCCTCATGCTTGAGAGAAGCTTCAAACTTCATACAAGATGTCACCAAATCATCATTTTTTTTTACTTTAGTTTCTTTAAACTGAACAAAAGCCCAAAATTTTTCTCATAATACTGAAATTTTTTGAATCTCAACTCAAGGGACATGATAGCTTGATCCATTATATTGATGGAGTAATCAATCCTAAAAATCACCCCTCCAGTTACCTTATTACTTTCATCAACTTTCTGAGCATCTTCATCATAATGTTTTTTTTCACCAAACGTTTGAAATTTGTAAGAAAATTTGGTTCAATCTCCATTTTAGTGGCAGTTTCTGTAGCTTTAACTTTTGCTTTCGTAAACTTTGTTTCTCTGTAGCCCTTCTAAGTGAGAGATAACTATCGTAAGATCCATATCGTCTGCTTGTAATGTTTTGCTCACTATATTAAAAACATAAAGCAAATTATACCATATTACCATTCCAAACAAGAATTCAAACCCTCCAATTCATTGCGTTTCACTCAATGCAAAAGACTCAACATCACTATGATGTCCTGGATCATCACTGTATTCTGCCAAGTAAAACAAAGCATTTATAATTTTTTAAGCTTGAAACCTTAATGGCTTAACACTATCAATACGACTCTCCCAACGAGTTTGTGATAATGGTTTAAGTGTACTCATCAATATAGTGGATCAAGCTATCATGTCCCTTGAGTTGAGATTCAAACAATGATACAATGAAGAATGCCAAAAAATGAAATAGCTTTCTTGGATGAGGAAACCATATCACAAAGGACAAGACTGAAACTGTGACATCCACATGGAGTGTAAA
>JAKUCM010001392.1:0-30254 GCA_023374145.1 Lepidium sativum | reverse complement strand
TGTAATAGAGTTAAATGTCGGTATAGTAGAGTTAATGTGGAAGTAGTAGAGTTAGACTCTCGTTTGGTATGGTGGAGTTAAGTTTTACGTGGTAGATATAATTCCTCATAGAGTTAATCTTCCTTCATAGTATAGTTGACGTCGTCATATTACAATATATGCAGATGAAATACTGGAAAACACATTGTACTTTAATCCAAGCACGAGCCCTAAGAACTTCCGTCATACTTGTTTGCTATTAAAAGAATGAATCCTGGAACCCTAATAAAGCTCGAAGTAGACGGGCAAAACAGGTTTAAGTTTCTATTCATCGCCTTCGATGCAAGTATTAAGGGTTTTCCGTACATGATGAAGGTTGTTGTTGTTGATGGTACATTTTTGCAAGGGAAGTATAAAGGTACTCTACTAACTTACTACCATGCAATACGGTAACTTCAACATATTTCTTATGACTTTCAGTGTGGTTGATACCGAGAATGACGAATCTTAGGAATGGTTTTTTAGACAGCTCAACCGTGTAATTCCTGATGACAGAAAACTTGCCATCATATTAGATAGGCACAAATCCATTGCAAAAGCCATAAAGAATGTGTACCCACTTTCTTCTCGGGGTATTTGCACCTACCACCTACATAAGAAAATTTTGTCAAAATTTAAAGCTGGCGAGCCTTTTAAGTTGTTCAAGAAAGCTGCCACTACTTTTAGGGTTGATGATTCAACGCTATACTTGCTCAGATTCATGCGTTAGATCCAAAGCTTCATGTGTACTTGATAAAAGCTAACGTGCGGGTGTGGAGTCGAGTTTACTTTCCCCGGAAACAGATGCAATTTCACTACGTCAAAAATTGCATCATCAATCAACCATGCATTATCAGAGGCAAGAACATTCCCCATTGTGCAGCTTGTAGATGCAATTAAGGCGATGTTAACACGTTGGTTCGCGAAGAGGAAGACGAAGGCCACTTTCACGTCTACTGTTCTAACAACATTTGTTAAGAAGCTTCTAAAGGTAGAGTTAACACTCGTGTAGTAGAGTTAGCACTTCCGTTTATCCATTCGTAGTAGAGTTAACACTGCCTTTAGTAGAGTTAGTTCCTTCGTAGTACTGTTAATAATGCCTTTAGTAGAGTTAGTTCCTTCGTAGTAGAGTTAACACTGCCTTTAGTGTAGAGTTTATTCCTTCGTTGTAGAGTTAACATCTTATTTGTTAAATGACAGACAAGAGTTGATGAAGCTAGACAGTACAGTGTGCATGACTTAGACGAACACCTGGCTGTTGTTACACGATCTCAATCTTCTCATTTAGTCAATTTAACTGAGAAGACGTGTTCCTGCAAGCGGTATGCATGCCATTGTCGTTGCTGAGGCTTGGAGAAAGCCGGCAATTGAACTTACGCATCCATACTATCACACCACCTTCATGTACAACACATACTCTAGTAGTATCTTTCCTAGAGATGCTGCAATTCCTGTTCTGTTAGATGTGAGCCGTAAGGTGTCAAATCCATCACACGTGCGTTAGTAACCAGGGATGCCAAAGAAATCGAGGATAAAGAGCTGCTTCGAGTGTTCACAACCTGCTAAACATCCAAGAAAAGTTTCAGCTTGTTCTAAATGTAAGAAACTAGGTCACAATGCTCGTACATATCATGAAAGCATTCATTCTTTAATAGTAGAGTTAACTCTTGTAGAAGACTTCGTACTTAGTTAGTAGAATTAACATCGTTGTGGCAGAGTTAATTCTTGTGTGGTAGAGTTAGTTCACGTATGGTGTTTCGAATGGTAGAGCTAACTCTTTTATGCTAAAGTTTATTCACCTGTGGTTTTTCGAATGGTAGAGTTAATTCTTCTATGGTAGAGTTAGATACCTATGTTCTTTTGAATGGTAGAGTTAATTCTTCTCTGGTAGAGTTAGATCACCTATGGTCTTTTGATTGGTAGAGTTAGTTTTTCTGTGGTAGAGTTAGATCATGTATGGTCTTTCGAATAGTAGAGTTAGATCACGTTTGATCTTCGAATTGTAGAGTTAATTTGTTGTCAATAATATCCATATACCCTATATATTCATATAAATATTATCGAAAGACCAAAACCAAGTAATATTGGTCCTTCAAGAGTAATAAAGATCGCATATTTGCGATAACATGTTGTTTGAAAACATGTACGACTATACAAATATACTACTATAAGATTATATCAAACTAAGACTATACCAATCTACCATTCCAGTAGTAGGTCTTGGGATGCTGTATTGAGGGCTCCCTTATCTAACAATTGCTCTGGTCCTGGATCAGTGTAAGCAATTGCCTCTTCCACCAAAATTTCCTCTCTGAATTTAATGGCATATTTTAGCCGAGAGAAGGCATGTACTCATCACTAAGACCTTGGAAGTTGCACCCGATGGCCAAACACTCGATCATCTGGAAAGCGTATACGCCACAGTCGCCTGACTGTTTATAATGTGGTACGCCCATAAGATCACAAGAAATTTTATACTGAGCTGCGCTGATGTGTAGACGTATCTCCTCGGCTCAGAAACGCTTAATCATTATCGGAATCATCACGGCATCTGGCCTACAAAAAAGGAGAAGCATATATATGTACTCTACTACCCATGTATATATATGAACTCTACTATACGGTAAATGAACTCCACTATACATGTATATGAACTCTAGTAAAGGTAAATGAACTCCACTACACATGTATATGAACTCTACCGCGAATTTTAAAGAAACTATACTAAGTTAACTCTACTAACTCTTAGTATACCTTTACTATACTGAGTTTGAGTAACTTACTTGGACGACTCTATCATTAAAGCAGGGATGTTGCAAGTTGGCTCCGGATCATATATACAAACATTCCCTTCTAATAGATTAACCTTCACGGCCACCCAATGGTTGTTGTTAATATTATGAGGGATGTAGATCGTGTCCACTTCTCTCATCCACTACTTGTGAGTGGCACAGAAGGTAGGCTGAATGCCCTAGAAGATATTTTTAAACCCATTGGGCCACAAGTACTCGGTCTCATGTCCCTTGAAATCCCTTGTGTACGTGTAACACCAAAAAGTACAAAACAACGGATCGAGGAAAGCAATGCGAGAACTCCTGTATGGGGTTAGATTTTGCAACGAACGTTGCCGAAAAAGATTAATCCCGACCGTCAAATGCTGTAATAAAAAGAGTAACATAACTCTATCAATCATCAACTTAACTCTATTAGTCCTGTAAATGAATTCTACTACATCAAACATAACTCTACCATACATTATAGATTTATTATTGAACGCTACTATACTTGAAATTACGATATCGTGTAGCCACTCATATTGAGCAATAGGTCACCTCTGTTGTGGGGCGATCAAGCGAAGATAGAAATTTGTAATTGGATACAGGCTCCCGTCGACCGTAATGTCCCTACACAAATTAACAAACAAATACAAAAAAATTTGTAAATAATCAAGAATTTGTATGCAACACAGCACATAGTCACTTTGTCAAGGGGAAATAAGTACTTATAATTCATGTAACACATAGTCGCGTAGCCATAATATTTTTATTTTAGGAATCGGCCCAAAAGGATCATAAACACGAGGAGAATGAACCACATTCTTGTGAATCCTCTTGACAATGGAACAACCTAAGAAAGGGGATACCTGTAAGAAGAAAAAAACAGTAAATGAATTGTACTATACATGAAAATGAACTTTACTATAAGGTAAATGAACTCTACTATATTTAAATTGAATTCCACTACATTTGAAATGAACTCTACCTGGTTCATAGCAAGTACTCGTACTCGAGTCTCTTTTGGCAACACGTCTTCCATATAGACTACCTCCCCTTGTGTTTGTTTACCATTTTCAGGAGACTCCATCAGGTTAATGATGCCAACCTGTAACATTCCCGGCTTTAGTTTTTTCTCATCATAAGGTACCTTGTCAAGAGGTTCTTCTTTCGACGGTTCTTCTCTTTCTGGATTTCTAACAACCCGTGATAACGGGCTGAGAGGGTCAAATGTCTTCTGACTCTCGATAACCCATTTATTCTTCAAAAAATATGTAAAAAAATGTCAACTCTATTAAACAGAACTATCGACTCTACCAATAAGACTTATTAAACACGGGTTTACTTGGTTGGGTGAGATGGTATGTTTGGTGCTGGCTTGGGACACTTGGGTGTTATCAAGGTGAGAATCTGCATTTGTTGGGACACTTTCACTTGGTGTTTTCTCCGAGTCCGAGTCCACTAAGCTAGGCCTCTCCCAAAGAGGTGTCTGCGAAAAGTAACTCTACTATGTCAGCTTGACAGTTGGTAGAGTTGCTAAAAGTGGTAGAGTTCATTTTTATGGTTTGGTAGAGATGTATTGAACACAAGAATTGTTTAGTAGGTTACACATATCTCGACCAAACCATATATAAGCTTTACCAAAGTTAACAACCCACAACTTTATGTTTATATGATGTTTGTACAAATATGTATGTAATGTTAACAATTCAATGTTTGTACATTGGGTAAATCAATTAAAGTAAATCTCATTCAAATAGAGTCTTACGTACCGATTTAAGATCCACATCTTTAGGGGCATTCTCTGTATCACCTTCTATGTCTTCTTCACGATTCACAGGTTCAGGAGGTAGATGTGGTGGAGTTGTCTCACCTTCACCCTCATCCCATTATCAACCTTTTTGTTCTCCAGGCTCTCCAGTCTAAGAATCCTCTCAAGCATAACTGTATTGTCTGAAGTGTTACACTCAAGCCTAAAAACACGGTCAGCAAGCATGAACATGTCTACCCTGGTTTCCAGTCTGGTCTCCTCTATACGATATAGACGATCAGCAAACACGTTGTGATCTTGTCTTATCCCTTTGAAGGCTTTGGTCAAACCTCTAAAAGTGTCAAGCAATGCACTCGACTCCTCTGCCTTCTGCTTTTTCTTTTTAACTACTTTCACCACATCCTTCAAGGTAGTGGAGTCATCCATCTCTTTCTTCTGTCTCTTCTCTTATTTCTTGTGTTTTTTCTCCTCGGCCTTCTTTTTTCTCTCTTTATGTTTGACCTCTTCCTTCTGTTTTTATTCTCTTTATCTTTCTTCACCTGCTCATTTGAATGAGCACTACGCTTGTTCATCTTCTCCTCGACATAAGCATATGCCTTCCTCTTATTACTTATATCTCAGGCGGATTCATCTAGACTGGAGGCAATTATGTCTCCAAGCATGGTGTCCACTTTGGGATAGCAATACCGTCTGGCCATAGATGCATTATCTCCAGTGGCTATGTAGTCAGCTTCTTAAGACGTACCTGGTAGACGAGAAAATGCAATTTATTAAACACAAATGAACTCTACTAAACCAGCAATCAACTCTACAACACATAAATGAACTCCACTAAACTGTCAAAATAACTCTACGAAACGTAAATGAACTTTACTACACATAAATGAACTATACTACACGTATATGAACTCTACTACACATAAATGAACTGTACTACACGTATATGAACTCTACTACACATAAATGAACTCTACTAAACTGAACGTTACTGCACTGAACTCTAATAGAGTAAAATCAACTCCACTGTACTTGAAAATGAATTGTACTATACGGTAAATGAACTATACCATACATAAATTACCTCTATCAATCACCTAAACCAACTCTACTACAAAAGCAATTTACTTTTCCATCCTTCGTGTTTTGTTGCTCCAACTTCATAATTTCCTCGGGTTTAATGACTTGTTTTTTTATTAGTCTTCATCATAGAATGAGGACGTCACCTTCTCTTTGATCCCCAAATATTTCAGCTAGTATGTGGATAGACTCAAATGCCCGTATGAGAAGTGAGTGCACAAACCCATGTAGAGTGTAAGTGCTCTTTTTGTAAGTTGCACTTTTGATCGATTTGATCAGTTCTTGAAACGCCACTCTTCCCCATGGATGCCTCTCGAACTTCTCAAAATCTACAACCAACTTTGCAGAACTAAAAGGAATCCTACTATTTACATGACAACCATAAACCTCTACATGCAACACCACTACAAAGCCTACCATCTTCCTCTTCTAGAAAGACCATCCTCTATATATGCCCAACACGTCTTTCAACTCTACCCATGTAGGGCCTTCACCAACCCTTAAACCCATTTTTCCCAACGCTCTCTATGGCAACATCTGCCACATTAGAAGACTCCTTAAAGTTATCGCAATTAAGTTGCGTCATTTCCACAAACTCGTGTACATAAAACTTCATAGGTCGAGACCCAAACAACACCCACATCTTATACTTCTTTTTAATCAATAGTTGATGCATCAACAAATATTGTATATGCCTTCTTGTAAATGTGTAGTCCGAGTCTGCGAGCTTCAGAAAAATGCCTAGGCAAGAGTTCTCCTTTATGTCTATGTATGCATCCTCACCAATACCCTTGATCATATTACTGATGTTTCTAAGATTGCAGTAATGGTTAATGCTTTGGTTCTTCATTTACGGTAGACCGTGTCTGAAAAGCTTCTCTGGGTACTTCTTCTCAGCCATATCTAAAGATAAAAACTCAACTCCATTACACGCAAATAAACTCTACTACACTACAACATATCTCCACAAAATCATCGTAATCCGCAATCCAACTCTACTACACAAAACCCAACTCTACCAAACGTCAGACTAACTCTATTACACTTCACCCTACAAGCCAACTCTACTACACGGAATCCAACTCTACCACACTACAAGCCAACTCTGCCACACTACAACCTAACTCTACCAAATGTCAGACTAACTATACTACATGGAATCCAACTCTACCACAATACAACCTAACTCTACTATACCACACTACAACCTAACTCTACCAGACGACAGACTAACTCTACTACACTACAACCTACCTCTGCCAAACGTCAGACTAACTCTACTACACTAAGCCTATCTCTACTACACTTCACCCTTACTCTCTCAATAAAAACCCTCACAACTAGTCACGAACAAAAACCCAAATGTCGCAAAATCTAGAAACTCAAATGTCGCGAAATCGACAAACCCAATGTCTACGTAAACGACAAACCCAAATGTCGCCGCGGAAAAAAAGAAGAAGAGGAGAAGAAGATGAAGAAAAGAAGAAACTTACCTTTGATAAAGAACACGAAAATGAAGACGATGAGTAAGAAGAAGAAGAAGAAGAAGAAGAAGAAGAAGACAACGAGTAAGAAGAAAACAACAAAGAAGACAATGAGTAAGACGACGAAGACGATGAGTTAGACGACAAAGAAAAGAAAGAGAGGTTAATGACGGTTAAGTTTCTTTTGTTTTGTAAAATTAACTAGATAAGAGGAAAGCAGAAGATGAAAAGTTACGTTTTTGTTTCAAGGGTATAATCGTAATTACACCATTTACTCTTTATTTTCTTAGAACAAAACTGTTTTAGTAATTAGAGCGTAGTTTTGTTCTATTTGAGCAATTATTTTTTAATATTATTATATATTTTATGTTTACCAACAAAGACATCTCTTTGTCACTAGTTATCTTTTATAAAATATGAAACAAAATTATTTAGACCACTAGTTTTCTTTTAATTTAATAATTTTAATTGTGTATTTTTAATAGATAACCACTTAAAACTTGGTTATATGTTCATGAAGTTATTAAGCTCAAATTATGTCTTTTTATTTTTAACAGATAACATTATAATTATTTCTTTTGTCCAAAAACTTAATTTTATATGTGGTTATCCAAAAATTTATTATTTCAATTACTGAAGAAAATATATCGGACAATATAAATTGATAAGTTAATCAATCACTATAAACAATTTAATAATAATAGGAGTTATAGGTGAAGTAACTTTGCTATAATGGTAGGTGGTAAATTCACTCAAGGCAAACACTATTTTACATTCATGAATCGAGTCCTACTATTTACATTATGTAAAATATTAGCTAATAGATTGGCCAATATTTGTTTCGTGTATACAAAAAGAAAAGTGATAAGAGTTATGCTTATATATAAAGACATTTATTTAAAAATAAAAAGTTATGAATAAATATATACAACCGTAAAAAGTGTAAATACAAGTGTTATTGCTACATCTACAAGGTAAGTTGCCTATATTCATTAAGATTTTTTTTATTATATAGATTAGATATTTGACTACCTCTAGACCTACGAACTTCTAATTTGGATTATTCTACTCTATGCCCTTCTTCGGTAAATGATGGAATAACTTCACAAAAAAACATCATTTACCATTTAAATGTGCATGTATGATCATTTCCCTGTAAAGTTAATTTCACACTTGAACTAGCGCTATCAGGGCCACTAGTACTGGCAAAATTCAACATAGAATCATCATGTATAAATATCAAATTTTGTAAGCCGGCATGAACCTTATACCATACAAATGACTCCAAACACTTTTGGACAAAAATAAAATATTTTATTTCGACATTTAGGATAAGGTACACTTTACCAAAATCTCAGGTAATGCTTATATTAGTTGCAAAATCCATATATTGCTTCAATCCTTCTGAATTTTTTTCCGTAAGTGACCTCATTGATGGACCAAACAAAGTTATCCACCCAGACCAAAAATAATTAGAGATTTTGTCTCAAACTGAGTCTTCAAGATGGTAAAATATGCCACAATATTTCAAACTTCTGGATTATGCCATTTCAACTCAAACGAAAAGACTTTTATACCCTTTTTCTTTTTTTCAATTTCTCTCACATCTCATTCTCTCAATATCTCCTTCTCGTTCTCTCTCTCTCAAATTAAGAAAACTTTTATTACCTTCTATAATTTTCTGATTAAGAAAATAATCATGAGAGACACATGTGAAGACCCACTACCTATTATTACCTTTCTTTATTTTGATTTTCTGGGTTGGATCAATTTCGTGGCGGTTTTGATGGGGTTTCCATTGTTTAATTGTTTCAAGTGTGGTAAGTTTATGCATGCTTCTGCAATTTACTAACAAAAAGTTATCTGTCTAGATCTCACCAAAAATGTTGAGTTTGGTATTCGAATGGTCACTATTGAGAGATAACAAAGTCTTACAAACTGTCTATTTCTATGTCTTTAAGTGTATGGGTACAAAGACATGTATATATCTATGTTTTCATGTGTTTTCATGTGTATGTGCACAAAGACATATATATATATATATCCATGTTTTCATGTGTATATTTATGTTTTTATGTGTATTTCCAAGACATGTCTAATGTCTATGTCCATACACCGAAATCTATCAAAAATTGTGTTTTTTCTCTTCCGGCCCTTCCGTTTTACTGTCAGATAGCCTAATTTTAGCTCTCCAATCAAATAATGTCGATGACATCATGCAAAATTTATAGTGCCCGCACTATAACGAGAACAAAATTGTCAATGTCCAGTGACATATTCCATTTAAAAAAAACTTTATCGCATTTTTTTTGGTAAAATTGATTATAGCATTTTTGACAATATTCCCAAATAGGTTATCTGCAGCTTCCGAAGAAAATATTTTCAAATTCGTTTACATAAGATGCGTCGTGCTAGAGAAATGGCCATGGGATCATTATATAGACTTGTGGGAAAAAGTTTCTAATTTTACCGTTATCTTATAATGGATTCCAATGACAATAACGGCTATGTTCAAAATCCATCGGAATCCATTTAACCCATCCAAACACAACAATATTATTTCAAATCTGGTCAGAATCCGTCAAAACCCCGTTATAATTCCTAACGGGTTGTAGGTTGTCACAAATTTATCAATAATTTTGTTGGAAATAAATGTAATTTTTTGTAACAGTTTGGTTATATGGACGAACGGCATAACCCATTATTATAAATACTAACCGATTTATTTTATGATATGAATTTTACGGTGTATCCTTGGTCTTTCTATACTTATGCTTATTACCTTCTATAAAAAATTTTATCTAATCAAATATAGAATAAAAAAAACTTCTAGAAATATAAACAAGAGACAATTGTAAAAATACCCTCTAAGAAAATAAATTTTCAATATTATTCCTGTTTCTTTTCAAACTTTTAGAACATGTTTTTCATTATTGACAAATAACTTAAATATCTACAGATTATCTAAAACCTTCTTCATTTGATGAATCGTGCCAAAAAAAAAATTTCACCAAATTTATTTTTCATCTCAATCTTTTTTTTACATTTATAATTTTTATAAAATACTTTATAAATAATAATAATAACATATTTATAAGTTATTTTATAAAACTTATAAAATTTTAATTTATAAGTTATCTTATAAATCTTTTTAAAAAGTATGAAGAAACTTTTACGTTGTTTTTATACGGGTACTTATAAAACATAAAAAATATAACATGGATAGAAAACAAACTTAAAGAATCAAAAAAACAAGAAGATGAAAATCTCCTTAAAGCGTAAAAAAGAACAAATGAATATAGATCAAAATCACTTAACTTGCGCAAATCATAATATTGAGTAAAACTAAATAAATAAATAAAAATTTGTTGAAAATTCAATATCAAAATTGGTTTATAAAATCTTATAATTTATGTTAATTATCTAATACTTTAATTTTATAATATTGTATAAATAAGCTTATACATCTATATTATGTTTATGTCCTTTAAATTATTTTTTATAATATTTTTTAAGATAATTTATATATACACTATATATAAGATTTTATAAATTATAAATACATTATTTATAAGATTTTATAAGATAACTTATAAATATAATATTTATGAAAATTTATAAAATCTTTTATAAAACCATATAAATTTATTAAAAAAAAATTTGAGATCAAAAATGATATTTGGCGGAAAGAAACATTTTGTAAAAAGAAAATTTATAAAATATTCTTTTGAAAAAAGTTTTGTCTTTTTCATTGATAAGGGATAATTTTGTGAAAATATACAACAAAAAAGGTACTACATAAAAGTTCTCTAAAAACAAAATATTAAAACCATTAAGTTCACCATCAATTTCTTCGGAACCATTAGTAATAATTTAAAAAACATTGTGTGGTTATGGACAGTACAAACTCTGAAACAAATTAAAATCTTTGTTACTTATTATAATCAAAGGACATTTTAACAATAAGACATCATTCTGTTGTAGACTTGTAATAATTATTAAGAAGAAAGAAGATAAGTAAAAACTACTAGAAAGTAATAAACCTTCTGGCCTGTTGTACACAGAACCCTTTGGAGCCGCCAGAGCTTTAGGATTCAACCACTGCGTCCTCAGCCTGAATGGAACTTTGGAAGCAATGGTACGTAGACGAAAGGGTCACCGTGACAGTAGAAAAGAAAAAGAAGAAGAGAATTTCAAGAAGAACAAGAAGAAAAATGGAACTTACGAAAATTAAAAAAAAAAAAAGATGAAGAAGTTGAAAAGTTTTTAGTATTTTTGTTTTAGTGTCAGTTTTGTAAATAAGTGGACAAATCATTTTTTTGTGATTTTTCCCACACATTTTTCTAAATTTTTTGAAAAGTATTTAAATCATTAGTGTATAATTGTAGAGTATTTTAGTCATTATTTCTTTAAATAGTATAACATAATTAAAGTTGAAATATCATATTTAATGTCTAACTTTTCTGGTGGTTAAATGTTCTAGTAATGGTTTTGCCATGAGTTCGACTCATTTCACTACATACTATAAAAAAAGTTTCAACTTCAATTATAGATTAAGATCCACTTAAGTAGAAACAAAGTTTTCAATAACTGAAACACATGTTATTCCTCTAATTTTACGGGCGAAAGAATACACTTTATGATTCAAAGATTGAGCGATTACATAGAAAAAAAAATCTAAATAAACTCTTCAATCTTGCAAAGTCTTTTGAGTAGGGGATAAATGTCGTCCACTCATCTGGATTAGTCATCATCTGCAAGACATCCGCACAATATATCGTCATTTTACTTCATAAATATAAAAGAGATAAGACACGACATCGCCCAAAGAACGGTCTCAAATTCTTAGAGGCTCCTCCAATATCACGAGCACCAGAAAACTTCTCAACTACTAAAATGGGAAAGCAAAACCATCTTAAGAATGAGTGATGATAAGAATCTTTGTAGGAAGCATCAACAAAACATCGATAATTAGTAAAATCTAGATTGAAGGTAGATAGAATGGCCACTTCATGCCAAGTCGGATTTGTGACTATTTTACCAAGCTGGGGAGAGCTAGAAGTTATTCTCTTAATTTGAAACCATTAAACCGCATCAATCTCAGCCTAGTAGAGAATCTCTTCTGGATCTATATCTAAATTCGAGAAGGATCTTTTACATATGGTAATTAATTGTTAGTAAAAATAAAAATAAATAAATAATTTAGTAACATAATATTAAATTTTTTCTTTTTTGATAACTCAGAAATTCCCACATTTTATGAGGGGGTCTAAACTATTCTCTTAAGGGAGGTGCAGCCCACAAATAGACACTTCCGGATGTTCAAATATGCCAAACGCATGGGTCCGTATCTGTGTAAGAGTGATTAGGAAAATGTGTTTTTAATTTCACATAACATGGAAATCGAACCTACAAACTCTTTAAAGTCGTAGGCATGCCCCTGCCACTTAACCAAAAGCTTCATGAATTTTAAATTTTGATCAATGTTGTCTTAAAGTATTAAACATAGCGTCACGGAGTTAAATGTTATGTTGAAGTAGTAAACATAGCGTGATGACTATTAGGTTTGGGTATTCAGATATTATGTTCGGTTCCAGGTAATATTCATTCATGTCCGGGTCTTTCAAGTATGAAATTTTTATACCCATATAAAACCACATATATTTTGGTTCA
Source organism: Lepidium sativum (assembly GCA_023374145.1). NCBI lineage: Eukaryota > Viridiplantae > Streptophyta > Magnoliopsida > Brassicales > Brassicaceae > Lepidium > Lepidium sativum. Next base: position 17,457 of record JAKUCM010001392.1, on the reverse strand, counting down.
TGTTCAGTTTGGTTCCGAATCGGTTTGGGTTCATGTTTTGTGTACCCATTTAGGAACCAAATATAATTTGGTTCGGTTCTGGTACCGGTTTTTATTTGAGTCAGGTATAAACATTAGATAAATTTTTACGATTCACTACATATTCGAGTATTTCATACGCAAAATATAATTATTTCCATAAACAATACCTGGATATCCGAAAAATGTCTAAATGCTCGTAAGTTTTTCAAAATATTACCCTAAAATCTCATATATGTTCACATGTATTCGGGTCAATCGGATACCCATTCAGATATCGATTCGGTACCAGATATTACTCGTTACCCACATGTATAGACAAAGAGGACCTATTAGTTATTTTTCTTGGTTCCATATACTACCCGATACTCATTCAGTTCGGGTTTCTGTTCCGGTATTTTACCTAGGCCTAACAACCATGTTTAAAACAAGCTACAACTAAGACCAACTCGAAATCAAAAATAAGACATTTGTAAACATTGTTAGGATGATGATGAAAGTAGCGATTGCAATGATGTTCTTCTTGTTGCAGTCACAAACGCCGACCTATCAGACGCTCCTCCGAAGGAATGTTATGACGTATCAATGGTGATGATAGGAGAGTGCAAAAAGTTTTTCATCAATGATGACCCAACGCCAACTCCCAAGTGTTGCCGCTGGTTTAGTAGTCGTATAATGAAGGTGGAGGAGTGTAATAGGCTTTGCCGATGTTTCTTGTGGATGTTCACATCCTACAAAACACTTAGGCTATCTTTTGTTTTTTTATGTTTCTTCAGAGCATGGAAGACTCAAAGATGAAAAATTACGAGGAACATTGTACTTTTGTATTTATGACTTTTTTATGTTTAATAATTTGTAAAGAAATGAATGCTAAGCTATATAGTTACATTACATCTTCATTACTGGGTTCTATAGACACATATTGATCTTATATTACTCTTATGTTGCGAACTTCAAATGGCAATTTATACACACAAAAAAAAGCATTCTGAAAATGAAGAGATTAGTGGAACTTTACAACGATACAAGAGATGTCGTCTTTACTCTTCCTAGTTATAGCTTCTTCAATCAAATGCTTTGCGGCTGCCTGTGGATCTTTGATACTCTTGATCGCATCAACAGCTTCTTCGTTCGATATTACCTGCAGTTAGAAGAAAGTCCATAAACATTCACAGTTAGAATTCGAGGAAAATTCTGAATCGTTAGATTTTTACCTTCCAGATACCATCGCTGGCGAAAACAATAAACTCAGTCTGATCATCAATAGCCTGATGAGTTATGTCCGGTTCTGAGCTTAGATGTATCTTTAGGCTCTTATCTCCAAACGCTCTTGCAACCGCTAATTGTCCATCTACTCGTGGAACATCGCCTGCAACATATTTGGAACGTTTATATATGTATTTACATCTGCTAATTGAAGGAGACCAAAAGCATACCAGAGCGTTACCTGGAATATTTGATACAAAGCCGCCTCGGCTCTCTATTTCTTTTTTCTCCCTGCTTGGTTCATGATCAACTGACAGCTGATGCGCAACACCATTTTTAGACATCACTGCCCTTGAGTCTCCAACATTAGCAACCACTAGCTTTTGACCATCGATCAGAATCCCAGTCACAGCTGTTGATCCGCCTTTACCAAGCTTAAGAGACTGCTGCAATATCACAGCATCTGTTGATCTGTACGCATTCCTTATAGCATTCTCTGTATTAGTCCAAAAGTCCTTCTAAGAAAACACAAAAAGTAACCCCACAAAAGGATCAGTCAGTAAAATCCACAACAACTATACTATTAGCTCGTGAGGAGACCAAATCAAAATTTACCTCTTTGAGAATGTTGTCAAAAAGATTAGTCTGCAAGTATCTGGCTACATCATGGCCCAAGTGACCATCAAAGATGGCAAACAAACCCAATTCATGTCCTTCAAGTTTTTTGAATTCAGAGACGACATAATCCTCCATAGGATGGCTTGACTTGCCCTTCACACAGTGAAAACCGTGCATGATGTTCTTCCACATTTTGCTTTTGCCTCTTCCCATATCAGGAGCAGATCCGCAGAACCCAGCCTTTAACTAATCATTCACAGAATTTTCAAATGAAATCAGTTAAAGTTCTCCTCTAGTTATCTCATCTAAGTTCTTTATCGACTTCACACAAATGAACAATCATAAGCACAACAGAGATCTATGTCACAGATTCTTCCGACAGACCCACCAGTCAAGTTCGAGTTTTTTTCAGTAAGAACTAACAGATATGTCGAATTTCATCAAATTCAATGTTTACCCGTGAGCAGGAAAAGCAAAGACCTTGTGAAATTCGATTTATAAAACAATCAACCTCAAAACTGCATTCGTTTCTTGTTGAGTCTCAAAGTTCTGGTAAGAGAGAAACAGGTTACAATAGAGAAACAGATTCCGGGTCAAAGCAGAACAGAGCGAACCAAAACAAGATCAGATCAAGAGGATCTCACGGCAAGTAATACAATCAACGAAGAATCAACCTAATCAGATAGGAAGTAGCGTACCTTCATCTTAAGGAGAATATCTGCCATTTCTGGTAAAGCTTTGTGACGATTTCTTTGTTTCTGCGTGTAGATGTGAAACAAACAGAAAAAAGAAGAATGGAGAGAGAGGAAGAAGGAGATGGGTTTATAAATGGTTTTGACTTTGATGTAAGAAAATGTGAAGTACTCGGTGACTGTAACAGTTATCGGTACGTCGTCCAATGCCAACGCGTTTCTCGCACACGACTTTTCTTCTCTCCTTCTCTCTTTTTTTTCTTTTTTTGTCACAATCTTCTCTCCTTCTCTTTATGGTCGTTTTTCATGGTAAAGTAAACAGTAATTGCATAGAGTTGGAGGATACATATATAATTATTTAAGAAACCATAGCAAGAAAGCCTTTTTAGAGTTTTTATTTTTGCAAGTAGATGATAATTTCCTCTTATGAAAATGACATAGACTTTTTTTGTCTATTTATTATACAAAATTTAGAGTTTTTTTTTTGACAACTACAAAATTTAGAGTTTAGAACTTTAAAATGTCTAAAATAAAATAAAAATTAAGAAATAATATTTAGTTTGGTACATGAATCAGATTTGTAAATTCAATACGAATTAATCACTTTATATGTTGTCATCTTCTTGAATTTATCAAGAATTAAATCTATGGATTTGTGATGTAGTATTTGTCTTCATTTTTCTGTCACCAACTAAACATTGTATCGACAACCGTCTAATCTATAAATTAGGTTATCCAACTAAAATTAGGCAAAATTCAAATTTGCTTAACTAAATTAATAACAAACCTATTGAATCACATGTTTTTGGGCTAATATCATTTATCTTTATTCAATAAAAAATGTTCTTTTTCATTTGTATTTTGTTTCCATTCTGCGTACAATTTGGTTCAAATAAATTAAAGGAAACAAGTACTGCAATTTATTTTTTTGCTTTTATTAGTCTCCACAAATTCTTGTTAGCCCATTCAATAGATTCACTTTTACAGAATCTTCTTGACTGCTTCCAAGTCTTTATTTAGAAAAAGCCCTCCAATTTTTCCAAATCTTAGGGTTTGATTGTCTATTGCTCTTTTTTGCTTTGTTGTCTAAAGCACTAAAATTAATATAACTTATTATTTTAGAAAGCTAAATTTTATTTATGAAAAAAAAAAGTACACGTGAAAAGACAAAAATCTAGACCTAATTTTGTGAATTTTACAAAAAGAAAATTTACTTATAACAAAAAAAATTATACGGCCAAGTTATTTTATGGTTATGATAATCTTATTAACGACTCTGACATCATAAAGTAGTTTTAAACTATAGATCGATCAGATCTTGTCGATCCAATTATTACAAATAAAATTAACATATGTACTACAAATGTCATAACTACAATTTTAACTAATGAGACTACACAATTTTCAGAAAGGTCATTATTTCAAACCCCATTTATTCCAAGATTTTATTCAATTTGATCATCAAGTGGATCAAGATTTTACTAATATTCACACATTATAAACCAGGGTCAAAGAGTTGGTGATTTGTCTAATCAAGGTTGATTTTTCTGAATAACTTTGTCTAGTTAAGGTTTCTTGATTGATATGATCCAACACATAAAAACAGTAATTGGGTATATTTTTCCTGCGATTAGAAATTGTATAAATCAACCAGTTAGGTGACATTAGTAATTTAGTGGTTGCCAATGTATTTGCCGAGATTATTAGTTAACTTTTTAAAAGAAACTCACAACTTGGGTGTAGATCTTATAGATATATATTAAATTTAACCCGAAATTCTATTAAACTCCATTAGTGATATTTTGTATCGACACGGAACAAATTGTATCATTTTCTACACTGTCAATTTTTCCATTATCATCTATTGCATCTATATATCTGACATTTTTAACATCTTGTATTTCTATCTGGTATCTCTAGCTCACAAGTTTTTACTCGTCTTCTTATATTGTTGTCTTCTTATCTTTTAGTCAAGCCTTGTCAATTTGGACGACTAAAGGACCAACTTGGTTCATTAATGTAATGCAATTGGATATTGTGGAAAGTGGCAACGTTAGAGAGATCGTGGTAGGTCTAAGCCGTCTATAAACAATATAAAAAAAAGAAAGAGAAAATTATTTTATCATTCATTGTGAAGTGGGCTAATGCTGAATAAATTATCTGAAAAGAAAAACATGGATAAACAAAAAGTACTGTTAATAGAAATTGTAATAGCTGTATAATTAATTACTCAGACAGGGAAGGAGACATTGGGAAAAAGGAAGTGAGAGAATAATGGAATATTGAAAAATCAAACAAAGATGATGAAGCTAAGAGGTAGAGAACAACAAAGAAGATTAGAGTGTGACATTTATTGTATTCTCTTTTTGTTATTAGATTCTCTAGTTAAGACAATATCTAACTAAAATGCTAGTAAACTTAGGATAATAGTAACTTATAACATTCTTACAATAGAACAGTGGTATCAACAGGGATGTGATTCATCTTCGGTAATATTCGAGTCTTGGTCTTGTGGACAAGGTAAACATCTTACTTTCCAAATAATCTCTGATTCAGGGCATTCACATTTTCTCCATATAATTTCTTCTTTGCCCTTTTTCTTTTCACAACCTCCAACTAAACATGATGGTAAACTCCATTATACTACAGGTTAATCATGGTTAAAGTATCAAAAAGTAGAAAAAAATAGAAAACAAATAATCAATTACTGTAACTGGAGACGTGATCTCGAGGGAGTTTTCAAGCGGCTCACTCCTCTCCAATGCTGTGGAAATGGTTGCAGAGGTATTCCCTCAATGAAGTTCTCGAACATGTCCCTACATTGTTCTTCTTCACTCATGGAACCACAGATGTGATCAGTGTCACTAGCAATACAACACGATACATCTGGACTTACTTTGTGGTGTTTCATTCCAAATCTCTATATATGTAATGTATTACTAGTTTATACGGTGGTTACTATTAAGAAACATGTAACTCTCGTGCTTCCTTAACATCCGACGTGTAATAGATCTGATTTGTTAGAACTAACCAGTTTTTATTTTTCCCACAACTTATATTTTCAGTTAGTGTGACAAAGTTCTGTAACTACCTTTTGTTATCTTTAAAAATGAAAAAACTACGTTACATTATCAAAGGGAAATAGTTTCTAAGAGTATTTCCGGTGATTGCGTCTATTTTTTCCTTCAAAAGTAGAGTTATATAAAGAAAAAAAAGGTTTATCAGCCAACTCTGATCCAATATTAACAAAAAAAAACAAATATCACTATTAGTGTGTTTTCCCACAAATGATAAATCAGTGCATTTTGAAATGAAAAATGAGTTTTTTTATCTTTGATTTTATTATATTGAGCAAGAAACTCTTTAAATCTAGTATTTTCATCTTTTGCTTTCTTCCGCTATTTACAAGTTTTATAAATTTAATAACTACATTTAAGTAAAAAATTAATGTAAATGTAAAATTTAATAAGATAATGTTGTTTATGTATAAATTGATAACACAATAAAAATAAGTGATCAATTTGTAAAGAAAAAGTCTTACTCCAAAAGTATTTAAATGGGCGGTAAAACTCTGAATTGCCATTGGACATGATTTTACTTTAAATATAGAATTTATAATAGGATTTGGAGTATCATTGGAGATATCCTAATATTATTTATCTGTAATTAATACCAGAATATGTTGAATAATTGTTAATTTAGGTAATTTCTTTTTCTACATATATTTTAGGTAAATTTGAATGATCGATGATAATTTTATGTTATTTTTTAAGAAAAAGAAATTCACAAAAATAAAAACAAATAATTCTGAATTTTCAAATAATTATGTGCATAAATCATGACCCAGAAAAATCAAATTCAGAATTCATATAACATGGGTTAAGGTAAGGGTAGGTAGGATAACATGACATCTTCAAAGTCTATCGATCTTTTACGTTCACAAAGCTTCCGTAAGCTCTTATGGATTCACTCTAGCTCCACATATGTAGGTTTATCAATCAAAATTTCTCTAGTTTTGGATCTCACATATATAGCTACTCGTTGCTTGACCTTTAGAGATAGAGGGTTGGCGAGTAAAGAGATATGTGTGGTTTTTGGTAGACGTGAACGTGAATTATGTAAAAAAACTGTAACAACTAACAATCCTCTTTATAAAATCCTAGTTAACATATACTAATATATTTGGCATATAATAAAGACAAAGTGACAAGTGTGGATGATGAATTTTTCATTCTTATCCATTTTCGGATAATGATCACAACTTTGACAAAAAAAATACGCTCACAGTTATAAACACTTCGGTATATGATCTTTTGTTTCTGTTATAAACACTCTTTATCTTTTCTCTCCAAATTGATGGTTATGGTAACAAGCTAATAACTCATATTCTGATGAAAGTGTACATATAATCGCTGTTACACTATAGTCAATATTACAATAAACTCAATAATAACATCAGTTTAATTCTATAGCGCTAGCTAGCTTTGTCAAGTTTCCACTTCCTGATGTTTATACATATATATATCCTGGTAGTTAATTTAAATTTTCAGCGTCGAGATCCTTGGTGTTTCTGAACCTGTAACAAAAAGTTATAGCAGTTATTATACATATGGAAAAATGTAAGAAATGACATTGAATTCTCTGTAAAAGATTAAAATAGCCAAAGGAGGAGAATAGAAATAACTGAGAACAGTCCATAGCAACGGAGATGGGAAAGCTGAGAGTAAGAGAACAAAGTTGAGGAAGGTTATTAATGGCGGATGGTAAAAAAGGAAGATGATTTGCATTTCCCATAATTTCTATGCAATCACACACTCTATATATTTCTCCACTCCCATGTCTGTTTTGCCTCGATCCCTGCCATGTTCGTTACCAATACTTATCAATAGTTAAGTTAAGAAGAAACCAAATTCGAAGAATGAAAAAAGAGTCATAGTAGTTATAGTAACTGGAGACGTGGACTTGACGACGGTGTTCAAGTGGTTCACGCCTTGGCAGCAATCAGGAGAAGGTTGCTGGAATATTCCCTCGATGTAGCCCATACATGGCATGAAACTCCCGAATACGTCCATGCAGGCGTTCGCATCCTGAGAAACGACGGTCTTTATTAGAACTAAGAGCGTCGTGATGATCAATTTGGCACTATATATCTTCATTGATCTGTTTAACTATGTAGCCTTACGAATATGAGAAACGTTCATAAATTAATCTATACTTATGGATACTTCACTTAGTTTATATGGTGGAGTTAATTACGCATGGATTAGTTTTATGAGCTCATGCAATTATCATGCTTTCCTCTCTACTCGGATGAATGCTCTTTCTGTTTTTCTAGATCTTTTAAAATTATTTTTGAATTTTCTTTAAATGTTTTAACATTTTATGTATATCTTTAGGTTATTGCATGTCATGTAATACATATGAGTCCGATATCACTGCCTACAATCTGGCACTCTCAATAAGTATGTTTGAAGGTAGAACATTTCTCCAACGAATTTGGATGAATCCAACTAATTCTAAGAGATATAAAAATTTGTCAAATATTTTGATATGGTATGTAACATTTAGATTTGAAAAGACCGAAATCGCTGATATTGTATTAATAGGAAATCTGCACCAGCCAACAAAATCTAGAATCTACTGACTTAGTACAATATTTGAGTGGTAATCAAAAACATTTGCAAATTTACATCATGAAACTCAAGCTATCATATTTTCACCTACCTTTCTTGCTTCTTACTTAATTAACATTCAATTATTGTAGACCTAACTAGCAAGTATTGGATTATTTTATTTAGCAAACCGAAGAAGTCTATGATTATTTCCCACTTTGTACTTTCAATTTTCAAGTAGTAGGACATAATGATAAAAGAGTTATGTTCTCTCACTTTCATTAGGTATGACAATTTCTATCGTCCTAGGAAACTAACTTTTGGGCCCTGTTAAAATATGTTAATATCAAAATAGATAACATAAAATAATCGACAAGACTTGGGTCCCTTATAAATGGGCCCACAAAGAAACGGGTCAAAGAAGTTTAGTACTATTTCGTAATTATTCATATTATCTTCAGCCCATTTTTCGTCTTTTTCGTTAGGACCAGAAACGTGTAGAACCTTACTCTTCTCGCGTTTTCATTTTCAAGTGTTCTTTGTCTCTCTCGTTCACTCTCCGGAGATAGTGTAATCTTCGGTAAGCTCTCGATTCCAGAAAAATCCAGCCTTTATCAATGATACTTGTGGACTATCAGTTCTCTCTGTTTTATCATTCTGCTTCTCGTCAATTCAGTTTCTTTATGCGACTTGTTGCGTGATTCATTGAAGAAGCGAAGAGCTGCAACTAAATGTTAATTGTACTCGAATTTGGACTTTATGTCACATTATAGTTTATCTGAGTGAAATGATGGCTTCAAAATGAAGTTACTAAGTTTTTATGAGAATTGTTGACGATGGTTTATCTGTTTTTGTTACATTTTTGGTTATGATCAATTCTTTCAAGCATGTAACTATAGAAGTCGAAAAAGCAAGAATTTTGATGACTATAGTTTGTATTGTTCTTTTCAGATCATCTTTTACTGATATTTACAAAATAAAAATGGATGGATCAAAGCATCCAACAGTGTATCAAAAGCTTCATGCATACTCCTACTTGACAAATAGACTTTCTCCGATTGTACAAACTCGTAATTACGGCGTCTGTGGAGCTTATGTCAATGGAGGTTTGCAGAGTCTAATGCAGTCAACTAACCAGGGCATTGGCTCTTCTCTTCTACCACATGGTTCATTGCCCGTATTTGTTCAAGCCCCTACCGAGAAAACTAGTACTGTTTTTTTGATCGATTTTCTTATGGGAGGAGTCTCAGCTGCTGTGTCAAAGACTGCAGCAGCTCCGATTGAGCGTGTGAAGCTTTTGATTCAGAATCAAGATGAAATGATCAAAGCTGGGCGTCTCTCTGAGCCATATAAAGGAATCGGTGATTGTTTTGCTCGAACCGTCAAAGACGAAGGAACTATTGCTCTTTGGAGAGGCAACACTGCTAATGTTATCAGATACTTCCCCACCCAGGTTTGCTTTGTCCTATTAATTGTGGTACTTGTTAAACGCTGAGATGGCGCTAAGCAAAAGATTTTTGTTTGCAGGCTTTAAACTTTGCGTTCAAAGATTACTTTAAGAGGCTATTCAACTTCAAGAAAGACAAAGATGGCTACTGGAAGTGGTTTGCAGGGAACTTGGCGTCTGGTGGTGCAGCTGGTGCAACGTCTCTGGTTTTTGTGTATTCTTTGGATTACGCTCGTACCCGTTTGGCCAACGATGCGAAGGCGGCCAAGAAAGGTGGTCAGAGGCAGTTTAATGGCATGACCGATGTGTACAAGAAGACCATAGCCTCTGATGGTATTGTGGGGCTGTACCGTGGTTTCAACATCTCATGCGTTGGAATCATCGTGTACCGTGGACTCTACTTTGGATTATACGACTCCTTGAAGCCTGTGGTTCTAGTTGATGGTCTCCAGGTACAAAACATTAAAAACCTCTTTGCTTTAACATATTGAGTCTTCTTAACTGTTTACTTATGGCTTTAAGCTGTACAGGATAATTTTTTTGCGAGTTTCTTGCTGGGATGGGGAATAACCATTGGAGCTGGACTTGCATCTTACCCAATCGACACAGTGCGTAGAAGAATGATGATGACATCAGGTGAAGCAGTGAAGTACAAGAGTTCTCTTCAGGCCTTCACTCAGATTGTCAAAAATGAAGGGTCCAAGTCGCTCTTCAAGGGCGCAGGTGCCAACATCCTCCGAGCCGTTGCAGGCGCTGGTGTGCTAGCTGGCTATGACAAGCTTCAGCTCATGGTGTTTGGCAAGAAGTATGGCTCTGGTAGTGGGTAAACCGACGATGATTATGAAAGAATAGCCCTGGAGATCTGTGTGTGAATAAATCTGAGTGGGTTCGTATAAATGTTACTTTTAGAATATTGAGTGTACTCTCTGTTATAGGTTTGCACTTTAGGGAAAAGTACAGTTAGTATATGTTTACGTTTTTGTAGTTAAGATTAATAATTTCAATATAAGTTGAGGTCTATAACACTAGTAAGATGTAAGCATAAGCTGAAAGATTCAGAGAACTTGAATGAAAGGTTATGCTAAAGTTTGCATAGAATTCAGATTGGGTTTTCTTGGGTTGTAAGCGAATGGGTCATCTAAATCCAACCCTAAGATTGGTCTTTAATCATGTCAGTCTCAGATCCCACTTCAAACCACTTTAGACAGCTACAATAAGGAGTTGAGTCTTTTTCTTTGATTTTATGCCACTACTTGATTCATCCTCTGCAATCCTTACTCCAAAGACTGAAACTTAAAAGTTTCTGTCTATATAAATCCCTACACTCAAAACAAGAAGGATCCATAACTTGTCTTTCCATGGCTCTCTCCCTTATATGTCGTGCCCTTATTTCACTTCTCCTTGTTCATCTATCTTCTGCATCAACCACAAAGCATAGCCATTACCACCACAAGAGTCACTCTCTTCACCCACACACCCCAAATCCTAACCAGAAGCTTCAGGAAGCATACAGTGCACTTCAAGCATGGAAGAAGGTAATCTATTCCGATCCAAAGAACTTAACTGCAGACTGGGTCGGTCCTTCAGTTTGCAGCTACACAGGCATCTTCTGCGCCCCATCCCCTTCTGATGGAAACACTCTAGTCGTTGCCGGAATCGATCTCAATCATGGAGACATCGCTGGTTTCTTGCCTGAGCCCCTCGGCATTCTCTCTGACCTTGCCCTCATCCACCTCAATAGTAATCGTTTCTGCGGGATCCTTCCTCGTTCATTGGCCAATCTCTCATTACTATATGAGCTCGACCTCAGCAATAACCGCTTTGTAGGACCTTTTCCAGACGTTGTCCTTGCCCTCCCTTCTCTAAAGTACCTAGACCTTCGTTACAATGAGTTCGAAGGTCCCTTGCCGCCAAAACTCTTCAGCAATCCTCTGGATGCCATTTTTGTGAACAACAACCGGTTAACAAGTGCCATACCCCGTGATTTCACTGGAACAACAGCCTCTGTTGTTGTCTTTGCCAACAACGATTTCAGCGGTTGTCTGCCTCCAACCATAGCTCACTTTGCAGATACCTTGGAAGAGCTTCTCCTAATCAACTCAAGCTTATCTGGGTGTCTACCCCCTGAAGTTGGATACCTCTACAAGTTACGAGTCCTGGACATGAGCTACAACAGTTTAGTTGGTCCTGTACCTTACAGTCTCGCTGGGCTTGGCCATCTCGAGCAGCTAAATCTGGAACACAACATGTTCACTGGCACTGTCCCTCTTGGAGTCTGCGTTCTGCCCAGCCTTCTCAACTTTACCCTCTCCTACAACTATTTCTGTGAAGAAGAAGGCATCTGCAGGAACCTTACTTCCATAGGAATAGCCTTTGATGATAGCCACAACTGTCTGCCTGACACACCGCTCCAGCGGAACCAAAAAGCATGTGAAGCTGTACTTGACCATCCCGTAGACTGCTATGACCACGAATGCTCAGCCATGGCTCCTCTGGTTGCTCCGTCTATCGCAGAACCTTCCATTGCCCCTGGTCCAGCTGACACATAAGGATTCACTTGTATACGCACAATGACAAAGATGTTATGATGCAAAGAAAATTAAAGAACACCATATGAAAGATTGGGTTGTGGGGGTGAAAGAATATGCATTAAGATTGTAATATTATACAGTTTATACAGAACACAATGTCTATCAGCGGTATCTAGCTGCAGTTACAGATTCCACCTTTGTTCTGTTTACATCTAAATATCTTCTAAATCACTCCCTGAACCTGAAATTAAAGAACCAGCCTCACCTATATCAGAGTCAAATTTTGCAGCAGATATTTTCGGGATGTTTTGACATATAACTAAACCATGACACAATTATTTCATACAGATCAGGAACAGGAGAACCTGAAAAATGCATGACAAAACACTCAAATAGAAGCATTATTCCTCATAGGCTAACTAATTACAGAGCTTGGGTTTTAATAGCCAGAGTATTCTTTTACAAAGTAACATTAAGCTCTGTAAGCAATAAAAAAAGAGCCAAGACCCTATCTATATACCTATTGGGTAAAGAGACTAGGCTTCCTAGGACAAAAAAATGAAAATTTTAGATATGAGTTGTTACCTGCTATTAAGTACTGAGCACGGTACATTCTAACAAACCAAAAACATTTATTATGCCGGAGGAAGCGAACGCCGACAAGTTGGACACTCCATTTTTATATCCATCCATCTCTGTAAGCATTCCGAGTGGAAAAAATGTTCACACGGAGTTACCTGTTTTCAGAACAAACAGCTTATGATTCATTCTGTGTTAAGGTTAAAAATATACTAGAGGACTGGCTTCTGGGTGAGAAACTGCTGTACCATGCAATCACTGGTTCGCTGTCTGATATCAATAGCAGTCATGCAGATGACACAATCAGTGGTGCGGCTTACGTCAAGATTTAATCTTCTGTAGTAGTTGTATTTCTCTGGTAGCATCTGCATGTAGGTGAAAAAAATGGAGAATGAGATTAGCAGTAGTCAAAAACAGCTTAGCAATGGGAAAGAAACCTGATATATTCAAGCCAAACTGAAACCGGACTGAATGCCCTGAGTTCACTTAAATGGAACTTTTCATCTTAAATTTACATTGAAAAGAACAAACTAACCTGACGGGGAACAAAGCAACGTGAACCAAAATAATGCTGAAGAAGAAGAATAGCAGCTTGCAACCCCATGAATGTGTACAAGCATATGCACCAGACCTTGCTGGGCTGTACACGCATGAAGTTGTGTGGGCAGCCAAAAACATATAACGGTATAGCTAACCGTGTAACTGTCATACCCAAGATGTAATACGGGTGCAGAGGCTTTCTTGTATCCCGGACAACATTGTCAACTATCTGTGGTATCCAGAATGAGTACATGAGAAGAAGAATTGACTGCATGTAGTTGTGGAACCGGTACATTATCAAAATGCCTCCAAGAAGGATGCCATCTGCAATATTATTGAAAAAATAATGAAATTTTAGTGTTAGCATCTCGTTGGGAATTACGAATTTCTCTGTGGGATGTTAGGAAGAAATCCAATCACTTTCATGGTCTCGGTTCTATGGAACAAAGCTTTAAAAAAAGTGGAAGAGAGTCAAGAAGTCATATGAAAAAGCGCAGTAAAAAAAGAGTTTGAAGCTTTAATCGATAAACAAACACCAAAGAAGTAAGTTCTCACAGAAACGGCTGTAAAGAAAGGACAGTTCACGCCTCATTGTTTCCCAACCCTCTCCGCTGTTGGAAGGACGGGTTGCTTTCCATATGGCCAGAAGATATCTCATCTCAAAAATCGAAAAGACTACGAATTTGAAGAATGCAGCGGTTGCAAATGCATTAAATAAAGATTCTGCACAAGAAAGTTATATTTGAGAAAAACATCACAATGTCAAGTAGCAGATTGGTCAATCAGACAGTATCAGAAATTCTAAACACAATGAAATGAGTAATGCATTAAACAGATTAGGGAGAGAATTGTCGATGAAAACCAACGAAGAATATCATCAAAATGAATGAGAACTACAGAGTAAAAAAAGAAAAGAAAATAAAAGCATTGTAAATATCACTGCGATGAACGTCACACATGTCACATGAAAAGAGAAGTAATAAGTTGATTTAAGAAGAGGAAAAAGTGGCATCCTTTAAACGCACTAGTACAGTTATGTAGATATACATACCGACTAATATCCCAGCTGTGAGATGTAGAAGACACAAATAAGCATCCATGATGGCTTGTTGCCCAATCATTACAATGGACACCTTGGCGGCACCCTTGAATACATGAACTTCCTGATGTTAATTATTCATTCTTTACAAGACTAACTATACCAGGCAGTGTAAAGTACATCAGTATCTTACAGATTGTGTGTTACTGTGCTCCATCTGCCGGATCAACAAAAGAACCTGGAGGAAAGAGACCTAAATGCAGTTGAAAGTTAAGGAACACGCCAAAATCTCACAAGTGATTGGCATTCTGTTATGATGTAAACGGCTCTGGAGTAAAGGATACAAAAGTGACCATCAATGTATAGTTTACAGCTTTGTTGTAGTAGACTTCAACATTTACGGAAGTTCCATTCAGTAACAAAGGCGAGAAACAATCTCTATCACCGCCTACTCCAGGGCTTTCCATCAATCCTTCCATATGATAATAGTTTCTGTCTCCATCTACAAATGTATGGAAAAGTCCCCCAAGGTATGATTAAATATGGCTATGCAGACAAAGATTATACCAGGATCACCTTGATTTTTAAGATTAGAATGCATACTATTTTCAGTAGAAGCCACACGGGATACTTGAGCTGCTATTTCAATATTACAGTGCTCCTCCATCTCATTTATTGGAGCTGAAGTACAAAGTACAAGAGAAGTGAATATCAAAGTCACTGAAAGGTAAACTGTACAGGAAAAAATAGGATACTGCTTACAAAATTTCCGTTTCAGTATTTTGTCTCTTGGAGCTTCTTGAAACACTTGAGAGGAGAAAATTCCGAGCTGTCCAACAGCAGAAAGTAGAAACTATTAAGCTCTTGGACCAATATATTACGTCATACATCAGCAGAAGAAGGTAATCCAAGAGTCTTAAGCATTACCAAATGATAGGGATTTGAAAGAAGATTATTCTCTTCCTGCCCTGAATTACTCCCCTTGCCACTATTTAGATCAAGTGATGAACAGACATTGGAGTTACGACTCAATGTTAAAATCTTAAAGAGGTTAACTAGATCATTAGTTAGTACCCATTAGCCACGAGGCGGAGTTGTCTAAAGGGCCATATATAAACACCTTCCAGATTTATTTGGGCACCACCCAAATTCTTTTCATTGTCAAACACGCCATGGAAAAGAACTACACCCTGTTCCATTAATATTGTTGGAAGTTCAATTATTGCATGCTAAAAGATCAAGGGCGACCCTATGATACAGACTTTAGAAACTAAAATTTTCACCTGAACATAATGGACACCAGTTATCTTCGTTGGAACAGCCACTAATTCAACCACAGAATTGCCATTATCTTTTTGAAAATCTGGAAACTTCGAAGAACTGTTTACAGAATCCAGAAACTTCCAAGTTCCTAAAAATTTCCACTTTTATATTCGATTAGTAAAGCAATGAAACGTTCAGTAATATTATAACATGAGCATGTAGTAGGTAATCCTGATGTGCCAAAAAGTAATAAAATGAAGAAAGACATGCCACAAACCTCTATATGTTCCTGTTATATTCCATGCGGAAAACTGTCCTACTCCACTTTCTTGTTTCCTACCAAAGAGCCACTGGAAGATCAAAAAACCCTCAGTGATGTAAACATTACCTAAAATTTGCCTAGTTAGTCTAACGTACTATCATCTCGCTCACTTTGTAAAGTCTACTAAAATTCACTAGCAATACTAACTCAAACTGCAAAAGTCATTCCAGTTTACCCACTACCATAAGTTCTACTTCTTCATCAATTAATCTGTCTCTACCAGCGACTCCATTACTGAGTCTCATATCACCTCATTAACAAATTCATTATTACACATTTCAAGTACTCGCCCGCAGAAAAAAGCCTGGATACAGATGAGCTCCATCGAGCTATATTAAATAGGGTAAACATTTTCAGCTTGCTCAATCAAACCAAAAGATAAATAGGATTATCATTCTCAGTTTTGCTAACATTGATCTTCTAAAAGCAGATAATCTAAACTTAGCTAAATTCATCAATTATGACACAATCGTTCAGAAAACCATGAGCAGAAAGAAGTCAAATGAACACATTTGATAGCAACCTGGTCGAGATTCTTAGCTGAGCAAATCAGGGACATAAAACTTAAAGATCATATATTTAAATCTGGGAAGCGTAGAAATGATTGAAATGAAGACAATTTTGAGCAATCATCATTGAATACCACAAACCTCGTCACTCCATGATCGAGTTTTCTCCCTTATGGGTCTCAGTCCCGCCGCTTGTTGCAAAACCATTAACCAAATCGATAACAATAATATAAACTTCTTCTCGAACCCTAATACCATAATCCCTAAATTTTCCCGCTTCTTCATATCACAACTCAAAAATCCTCTTTTTGTGAATTAAACCCAAAAAAAAAGTTTAAAACCCAACTGGATCAGAACAGATTCGAGTCTTGTTCCGAAACCCACGTCAGTGAAGGGAAAAATTCATTATTGGCGCATAGAAGGGACACAGGGAAGACGACGAATAGAACAGTTTTGTTTCAAATGAAGTCAAAACAAACTTAGGTTCTAATGGCTGCAGCAGAGAACAAAGAGGAAGATGATTATAGATGAACAACCAAAAAAAAAAAAAACTTAAATTGAAGATGACTATATCTATGCCAACTTTACAACTCCAATTGAAAATTTGGCATATTGTTTTTGCGGTCGTTGAAGCTTCTAAATCAATTACTCAATGTTGAACAAGTCGACTCTTCTTCTGTCTCTGAATTTATATATATTTATTAGATTTTCTGTTATGAAGAAGATTCAGTGTTTAATTGAGAAAGAGGTTAGTTGAAGTCTCATCTTTTCAAGTCTTTCTTACGCCTCTAACCTTCTTATTTCCCCAAAACATTTTGTTGACAATAATTAATACCAAATTCTAGTGTCATTTGGGTTAAGACATAACTAGACATTGCAATCCCATTTTTCACATTTTAGGAATATGATCAAATATAAATTATAACAAAGCATATGCATTTAAAGAGAATAAAAGACTTTCTAATTGAAAGTAGAGGAGAAAGTGGTTAGATTTTGTAATTTCTCATTACGAGAATTGAGAAAGAGAGCATTTCTACTTATACAATATACCATTTTAGTAAAGACTAGTTGGGCTGTAAAA
>JAKUCM010001391.1:0-32420 GCA_023374145.1 Lepidium sativum | reverse complement strand
AAGAGAGAGAGTGTAATTTTGAGAAGGTCGGATCTTGATGAAATAATCCAAGTCATTGCCAACTTAAACGATTCTGGTATCTCTGATCTCTCTAAAACTTCGACAAATTCGTTAATTATTGATTATGGTGCTTCACACCACATGATAAGTAATCCTAGGTTGATAAAGAATATAAAACCAACCATATGAAATGTTATTGTGGCTAGTGGTGAAAAAGTTCCAATCAATGGAATAGGAGAGTTGAAAGTATTTAATAGGAGAACAAAAGCCTTTTATATGCCAAAATTTACCTCTAATCTTCTTTAAAGAAAACCACATCCGATTTAAATTGCTATGATATATTTGGTCCTAAGCATGTACAATTTCAGGATATTGAGAGTGGAAAAACACTTGGAGGAGGAAAGACCAAAGATGGGTTATATGTTCTTGAAGGAAAATCGGTTCCAAATGCTTTACACTATGTTTCCGTTAGCAGTTTAGACTCTAATGTTGGTTCATGTTTTAATTTGGTTTGGCATGCTAGATTGGGTCATCCCACCTCTAAGGCCTTAAGTTTAATTTTTCCTAAAAACTCTTTTGATCATAGTTCTTGTGAGGCTTGTATTTTAGGAAAACATTGCAAATCTATATTTTCGAAATCTAGTACTCTTTATGCAAATTTTTTTGATTTAATTCACTCGGATGTTTGGACATCTCCTTGTTCCTCTAGAGACAACCTAAAATATTTTGTAACTTTCATTGATGAAAAATCAAAATATACTTGGGTTACCTTAATGGCCTCTAAGGATCGGGTTTTTTATGCCTTCATTAATTTTCAAATTATGTAACTAACCAATTTAATTTCAAAATAAAGGTACTAAGATTGGACAATGCAGGTGAATACACAAGCACCAAGTTTAAAGATCACTTGAACAAATGTGGCATAATTCACCAAACAAGTTGCCCACACACTTCACAACAAAATGGTTTAGCGGAAAGGAAAAACCGACATCTTATGGAAATATCAAAGGCCATGATGTACCATATGAAAGTCTCTAAGAGATATTAGGGATATGTTGTATTAATGGCATGCTATCTCATTAATTGCCTTCCAACCAAAATCTTACAAGATGTGTCACCATATGAGGTACTTAATGGTACAAAACCCTTCATTAAACATTTGAGAGTATTTGGATGTGTGTGTTATATCTTAATTCCAGGGGAACTACGTAATAAACTCGATGCCAAGAGTACAAAATGCATGTTCCTTGGATACTCAACCACACAAAAGGATTACAAGTGTTTCGATCCAACAAATCAACACATATATGTCTCTCGGGATGTGAAATTTGTAGAAGACAAAGGATACTTTGATAAAACAAATTGGAAAGAACTCAAAGACCTCACCAATACTACTCAAGATAGGAATGAGAGCCTTCGCATACTCCTTCAACAAATCGGTAGCATTGATCCCAATCCTACAAGCACGGTCCAGCCTCAGGATGAAGATGGACCTCATGATCATCCACATAATCCACATATGTCCGTCACCTAGGAAGTTGAGGAACCGGCGGCCCAACCTCCTCTCCCTTTAACGGAGGTACCGGCGGCCCAATCTCCTAGCCCTAGTAACCATACAGAGACTCATCTACGGATAAGTACACGTCCTCGTAAAGACCCCTCCAAGTGGATCAAGTCTCGGTTTTGTTACAATGCTAGATCTGAGGCACGACCTACTCAAAAGGTATGTTTTCTTGAGCTTGTTCCTCTTCATCATAGAGTGTTTCTTGGGAAAATTGAGCTTGCACAGATCCCGAAGAGCTATGACGAGGCTAAAACCCGAAAAGAATGGAGAGATGCAATCATGGATGAATGCAATGCAATGGAAAATAACCATACTTGGGATCCGGCGGAATTACCACCGGGAAAACGGACACCTCCCGATGGATATTCACTATTAAGTACAAGAGTGATGAGAGTATTGAACACTATAAATGTCGATTGGTGGCAAGAGATTTCACACAAACCTATGGGCAAGACTATACCGACACATTTGCACCCGTTGCAAAGCTTCATACGGTAAGAATGGTTATTTCATTGGGTACAAATTTAAATTGGGAGCTATGGTAAATGGATGTCAAGAATGCATTCTTCAAGGAGAACTTGAGGATGAAGTATACATGCACCCACCTCCCGGCCTAGAAGGCATGATAAGTCTTGGGCAAGTATTTACGTCATTGAAAAGCCATCTATGGACTTAAGCAATCTCCTTGGGCTTGGTACCATAAGAGAAGCTTTATCCTTCGAGATCATGGCTTTCACAAATCAGAATCAGACCATACACTCTTTGTCTCCAATGGCCCGAATGGTATAATCGTGGTTCTCATCTATGTGGATGACTTGATCATTACCGGCAATGACAAGGATGGTATTTCCTCCACTAAGACTTATCTTAGGAGTGTATTTGACATTAAAGACCTTGGAGAACTAAAGTATTTTCTAGGGATCAAAGTATGTCGCTCTTCGGAGGGTCTACTTCTTTCTCAAAGAAAGTACACTATTGATTTACTTGGTGAAACATGAGATTTAGGTTCTAAGGTTGCTAATACTCCACTTGAAGATGGCTACAAGGTCAGTCGAAAGGGGGAGAAAAATGGTGAACCATACAAGGATGCGCCCCAATACTGAAGACTTGTGGGAAAACTCATTTATTTGACAATCACAAGAGCGAATATATGCTATGCGGTGAACCAAGTGAGTCAACATATGCAAAACCCCACAATAAACCATTGGAGCATTATGGAAAGGATTCTCTGGTACTTAAGAGGAAGCCAAAACCGCGATATTCGGATGGGAAAGAACAACAATACCGAAATCGTGGGATATTGTGATGCGGATTGGGCCGGTAATCGGAATGACCGGAAATCCACTACGGGGTATTGCACATTCATTGGAAGAAATTTGGTGACATGGAAGGCTAAGAAACAGAAGGTAGTGCCGTGCTCTAGTGCCGAGGCGGAATACCGGGCTATGAGGAAACTCACAAGTGAGCTCACATGGCTAAAGACACTACTTAAGGATCTTGGCATTGACTCATCAAAACCAATCACAATGCATAGTGACAACCAAGCTGCAATCCACATTGCATCCAATTCCGTGTTTCATGAGAGAACAAAACACATCGAGATTGATTGTCACAAAGTCCTGGAGAAAATCGAAGAAGGAATAACTCTCCCATGCTACACCAAAAGTGTAGACCAATTGGCGGATATTTTTACCAAAGCCGCAAGTGTAAAAGTTTGTGATCACATTTATCCCAAACTAGGACTTGTCGATCTTCCAAAAGAATGATCAAAGGTCCCCTCTCTCATAAATCTCACACTCTTTTTCCCTTAAAAGAGTTTTGTCCCAAGAGGTTTTCTCTCTAAGGTTTTTAATGAGTGGGGGTCTATGAGAAATCCAAACTTAACCTTCATGACATTATGGTTAAGCTTGAGGGGGAGTATTGATCATAGAAGTTGAAGTGTGAAGCAAGAAATCCCAAGAAGAAGTTGTTGGGACATCGGGGCGCACGTCGGGGACGCAAACGACCACAGATAGGTCATCGGGACGCGGATGACCACAAGTGCATGGATTACCGCAAGGACCGAAGGATCTCGGCCTGCGGTACATGAAAGGATCGTGCGGATCAGCGGGTCTTCGGAAGCATCAGGAAGGACGCAGGCGGCCCACCATCTGTGCGAGAAGGGCGCGACTTTCCTGAGGAACCTCGAACTCGGTTATCCTTGGGACTCGAGATGTGAGAGCGACGTCTAGGGTGTGTGGGGACCAAGGACTGTCTTCCTTACCGTTGTGGACCCTAACTGACCTCATGAAGCCGTTGAAGACTCCGCGAGACCACCAAATCGCTATCGCCCCGGGAACCAGACCCGCAGGACCACTGCAGCCGGGACCACCTCCCCAACGGTTCTCTTCAGCCCCAGCGGCTATATTGGAGTCTTCTTTTCACTTCTTTGACCTATATATATGTGTGCTATGTAATGAACAATTTATGAATTTTGAATTGTATAAAAATGTTTTTACTTCATTCTTTCTTCAAATCTTTATATATTGAGTCTTAAGGCCTATCTTAGAGCTTCTTAATCTCATATTCTTACAGTTATATATATACAGAGACATCGTAAGACCTAGCTAGAGATTAATGAGACTTCTATATTTACATAGATATGTTATAAATGTTTCTTTATATTCCTTCTCAAGATGGAAGGTCTTTGGAGACTCCAATCTTGACACAAAGCTCATGGAAGCGTGTACATGATAATCGTTGGGTCATTTAAAGACTCGAGAATGGGAACAGAATGCTAACGTGAAGTAGGTGGAGTGTTGGCGTTTTTGTTAAAGTGAGACGAGTGATGTTTTGGTCTTGATGGACAATAGTGTTGAAACGAAGTGGTAGAGATGAAGTTCGGTGATGGATGTGATGATGGAGAAACCGTTGGCTTGAAAGATACAAAGAATATAAATGGATAACATGAGAATTTCATTTTTTTCTTGAATATATAAATGTAAAATAAAATAAAATAAAAATAAAGGTTAAAGAAGCATTCAGGCTTGGCTTGAAAAACAGAGAGGATCTTGATTTTCATGGTGTTTTTTTTAATAAACGAAAAATTAAAAGAAAACATAACAAAATTAATGGAAAAAGAATGGAAGATTTTTTTTAGATTTAGAGGTATATGATACGCTTGAATAGAAGAAGCACTATGCTTAAATTCAGAAGTGTATTTTAGATTTTAATGATAGGAAAGTCGATAGTTTAAATTCAGAGATTTATAATAATGAATAAAGAAGCTCAATAACTTGAAAAAAAATTAAAAGAAGTTTGATAACTAGGCTCTGATATCATATTAATGATGTTTATTGTGTTGATGAACAAAAATGATTACATAGGTATATATACACAGAGACATCGTAAGACCTAGCTAAAGAGATTAATAAGACTTCTATATTTATATAGACATGTTATAAATACGATTGATACATGTTTCCTTAATATATATATATATATATATATGTATTTCTTTGTTTAACTATATAGCTTATAATTAATAATTAATAATTCTATGAATTGAAATTGATAATCAAGAATTCAACGTAAAATATTGTTTGAAGTGAATTTTCATATTTACTCTATAATTTTTCTATTGTGAAAAAATTCGTATATGAATATTATTTGAAGTTTTAAAGATTAAGTTTGAGATATAAGTTTCGTCGATTTTTGAAATAAATATCTTCCCATCATTAACTTGAATATTTAGCATTGACCATAAACTTTGACGTTGAAATGAATTTCGTATTTGTAAGTTATAGCCTATTTGTGAAAAACTTACGACTATTTTTTTTTTAAAATCTTTTGTTTGAAATATAGTGTGGTACTCAAACTAAGTTGTACTAAGGAATACATATCTAATCAGTTAAACTAAAGTACTTGAGTTCATATAATCTCTTGAGATGATCGATAATTATATTTACATTGTATTATTTTCACTGAATTAATTAATGGGTGACTTGGAGGCAAGGCAACCTCAGATTCATCCAAGTAATGGTTATAATATTCATGTACTAAAAATAATAAAAATGTGTTGATTAATGATTTATGTATATAGAAGAAAACTTTAATATTTGTCAATCTTTCTTATTTGTAGTCTCCCTCAAGTAGCAATCAATGGCTTTTGTTATAAAATTGAGATCCACACAAACTCAAGATTGAGAGTTCAACTGATTTTCTTCTCTGGACCCACTTCTCAAGCCCTTTTAAAATTATTTTCTTAAAATAATTGACTTGTTAATAATTGGTACTACTATAATTGTTTTTATCGCAAATAACTTTTAATATAGTGGTCGGCGGTAAATCCACTTCAGACAGCTCATTTGCATAAACAAGGATCGAATCCTCCCGTCTACATTATGTAGAAATTTAGTTACTGGACCGGTCAGTTGTCGTCTAATATTATTTGTCGTTGACAAAAAAAATGTTATTGTTTTCACTGTTTTTTTGGGTTTCAACTATTGCTTTCACTGTTTTTTTTAACATAAATTCTAGAAATTAGTTAACTTACTAAACAATTTATCAGAATAATTAAAAATGAAGAAGATTTCATATAGAGCAGTAGCCAGTAGGCAAAAACCCAATGAATAGGAGTGTGTGGGTGCTCTTCAACTTTGCTTCAGATTTCTCTAAGGTTTTATGTTATTAAAAATTCTGAAATTAATTTATTTTATCAAAAATGAGATTTGTTTAATGGACAAAATGGTCAAAACACATGAATCACATTGTTGGATGATCTATTGCTTACGCTTACACACGCACATGCCCACCTCCACACGCGTGATCTTAAGATCTTTGTCTTCTTTAGTTTGTCCTCATTAACCATCTATTAGTAATATATATATATATATATTTCATTTTTTATTAAACTTAATCATTCTAGTTATGAGCTTTGCTATTTGCGTTAATCGACCTAAAAACATATATAAGAGTAAGATTTTTGTTGTTAATATAGGTGATAAACAAATCACTATTCATAGCCAAGTTAACCCCTAAAAACCTTAAATATTATTATGTGAATTTTTTTAGAATCGAAATTTAATTAAAAAAATAGTATAGTTTAATTTAACTACTTGACCAAAACATTTTGCATTACTAAAATTATGTAGTGATTTAAAAATATTTTGTGATCTAGATCTGTTTCATCAAATGGAGAATATTAAGCCCTATAAATTTATTTAACATGATTTGATTATAGAGAATCGCATAGCATCATATAATATAATTTAAATTTTAAATTTTTTAGAGTTGTGAATATGATATTGTTGATACGAATTGAATTAGTTGATGTAAGTCGATTTAGTGAACTAGTTGATCTAAGTCAACTTAATTACATGATTTTGTAGTAAAATTATTTTATTTAGCAAATAACAATTCTTTTATGAGATTGTGAAAAATATAATCAAAAATATGTTTATAATTGGATTGCTTAAGAAAACAAAGACTCACAAAACTACAAAAGAAGAGTAATGTTATAATAATAGTTAAGATGTGAACAAATAGGGTCATATGGCCTAGCTTAGTGGTACCACTATTATCTCAAATCACATCTCAGATATATAAATCAGAATTAGAAATCGTAAAGATAAGACTTAGCAGAAACAAACAAAGAAAACAGGAAAATTAGGATATAAACAAAAATATGATCATGAAGGACTCCGTGGTTTAATAATGGAGAAGTGTGAAGTTACAATGAATCAAATCAAATCAAAACATTAGTATTATTGATTAAAATAAAGTCTTATTTTAAATTTAACATAAATTAATGGGTGAGAGAGAGAGGAAGAGATTGGATATCGTTTCGGCTTTAACTATTTTTGTACATAAGACATATATTGGAGTTAGGCAATAGTCAAAGTCAAACTTGTCAAATACTTTTCAACATGCCCACATTTTTTAGTTTTAGTTATTATAAGAGATTATATTTTTGAGAATGCTTTCGTTCTTATCTTTTAAACCATAGTTTTCTTATGCAGGAGATATTTAGTCTAGTGGCAGGTGGTTAGTTCACAAGAGTCATATGCACTAGCACATTTTAGGATTAAGTCCCCCGTTTACATTTGCAAGAATTTGACTAATAGACCGGCCATTTGTGGTCCAAGATTATTTAAAAACAATAGTTTTTCATAACAAATACCAATCCATATGTATAACAATTTTTCTTATACAAAAAATATTTTTTTCTTTTGTTAGAAGTTTCATTTCTTAACCCTAATTTTAGATATTTAGTTTGATTCTAGTCGGATTTTCAAATTTTAAAAAAGTGAAAACTAATGTACCGATAAAATTTTGGTTCTAATTCTAATTCTAAATCGATAAAACCGAATAAAACTCAAAATAATATTTGTTATATTCCAAATTGTACTTATTTTTTACCAATAATAACCAAAAATAATAAAAAATAATGATTCGAAACTGAAATCCAATACTCAAAATTAACAGAAAAACAAAAAAGTAACGAAAATATTTTAATACTAATTATATTGGTTTTTATTTGGAATTAAAAAGCGAACCAAGAAATAAAATTACCTAAATATTATAATCAAACATAGTTCTCTCCCAAACCAAAACAATACCAAACCAATTTTTTTGAATCAGTTTGATTCGGTATATTGGTTTCGGTTAGTATTGTTAGGGTTATTTGACCCAATGGACTAATTTCGCAGAGGGCTTAGTACCGAAAAAAAAAGAAAAAATCAGACTAACAAATGGCCCAAGCTCGGAAACCACATCGCCACGTAGAATAAATAAATAATATTATACTATATTACTACAATAAATAAATATAACTAATTTACTCCATTTAGTTGAAAATTTACTCCATTTAGTTGAAAATTTCACATGAAATTCGCGATGTTGAAGGTTTCACTTGGAGACTTCTGTATTAAAAGTCAAAATTAGTCAATTACAAAAATAACATTTGTTTTGTAGAGAGTAAAGTTCATGTGAAGTTTACGAAATCATGTGAAGAATACTACTTTCAAGCGAAGCATAAGTAGACTTCACGTGAAGTTTGCGATTGAAAAGTCAACATTTAGTCAAATGCAAATATAACCTCCTAAAAAGTCGATTTCATGTGAAGTATGCGTCTGAAAAGTTAACATTTAGTCAAATGCAAAAATAACATACGGAGACTTCAAGTGAAGTCTACTTTTCATGTGTGTTTGATATTTTGTTTGCTTCTGTACAAATTTAACATAATTATATATTATAGTTAAGTCTCTGTAAAAATTTTTTTTGTCAACGACATATTATATTGGACCACAACTGGCCGGCCCAATAGTCAAATTCTTACATAATGTAGGCGGGGGGACTCGATCCCTGGTTGTGCAAATGAACTGCCTTATGTGGACTTACCGTCTGCCACTAGTTTCTGTAAATTTTAGAAATGATATAAGTAGTTAGCTCATTCAAAGTAAACTTCACATGAAATCTATAGATTTCAAGTGAAATATGATACGTAAATTTATGTATAAATATTTCTTACATTTTTATATAGTTTTCCTATGTATTTTGATATTGTGTTTGTTTCTCTAAAAATTTAACATGTTTATATATTATAGTTATAGATGTATAAATTTTAGAAATAATATAAGTAGTTAGCTCATTAGACTTCACCTAAAATCTACTATTTCACAAATAGATTTCACATAAAGTATATTATGTCACAAATAGGCTTGTACTATGTCACATTTAGCTTTCCTATGTCACAAATAGACCTGTACTATGTCACATATATCTTTCCTATGTCACAAATAGACTTCATTGGTTAAAATATCTAAATGAACATGTGTTTGAGAATTTAAATGAACACGGATATAAAAATCTAAATGAAACATGCACAAATCCAAAAACTCAAAAAACCATGTGGCCAATCCAAAAAATATATTTTGTGCATAACATCAATCATCATTATAAATTGACTTTTAATAGTATTTTAAGTATATATAAAAATAATAGATTTCATATACAAATCAAACAATAAAATAAATAGAAGACAAACAAATATCACATCTATAAAATATTACAGATAAATATAAATAATTATACATGTATATTTATGCAGACCTAATAATTTTGTGCACCACACAAATAATCATACATAGAAAAAACTACAAACAAACTCTTTTTCTCTTCTCTTTAATAAAGTAAACAAGTGACACAATTTGAAATTAAGTAAGGGTTACAAAGTAAACATTGTACATAATGAATTCCTATTGGAGTAAACAAATTTAGGATGCACATTTTGGAGAATGAGATACAAATTCAGATAATTTAAGAGAAAATCGTTGTTTATATTTCTAAATTAAAAATAAAAAATAAATTTACGGGAATAAAATAATTTTATGAGATTATGTATACACATTTATACAAATAGATCTGCGACATTGAAGAACAAATCTATGAAATAAAAATAACTCTATAACACTAAACATAAAATATATGAAAACAAATCTACCATTTCAAAATTAATCGGCAATATATGGAAACAAATCTGCTAATTGAAAATAAATTTACGATTTGAATATAAGTTTGTAACACTACAAAATAAATCTATTAAAACAAATCTACCATTTTGAAATAAATCTTCAACAATGAATGTAAAATCTACAGGATGAAAATAAATTTACTAACATAATTACAAATCCGCAGAAACAAATATGTTGTATGAAATTAAATCTCTTGATATGAAAAAATCTATTTTATTGGATTAGATAAAATGGTAATCGAAGTCCATGACTGACAAGCGGAAAATTTCATGCACACTGTAGCAAAATTCAGACCATGTTTCCCTTATATGTGGCACGTGCTTGTGTCAAACTACTATTTTTGTATTTAGAAAGATTGCTAACAATATTATTATAACGTTTTTATTTGTGTTGTACATATATTTTTAAATTTGTTACAATATATTTATAGTTATTGGTATAAATATATTTGAACCTCCTGTTATTCATCATAATTCTCTTGTTACTTTTATATATCCAATTTGTTATGCGTTTAAGCAAAATATTATCAATTTATACAACTTATTATTATGTATTATTAACATTATACTGTTAACTACATTATTATCGTGTTAACTACATTAATCCCGTGTTAAATATACTTTTCTAATTACAAGCCCCAAATACAAGCAAGATCATCGATTTGGAACTCTTTACTATATATAAATTGTATCACAATACAAGTTAAATGCTTCTGTTTTGTGAAGGTGGAAATAAAGAAGAAAGAAATCCTACAAAATCGCATCAAACTAAGAACCAGTTACAGTAAAAACCAAATTAAGGTGGAACCTTTCAAACGTTTGAGCTTCCATGCACAAACAATTCTCTGTTCTACATTCTTGACAGTGTCTTCAATCATGTTTTCAAGTTAGTGAGAATGAGTTCAGCGAAAATATCAGCCCATGTGTCAGGAACACCAGGTAGGCACCAATGCATACAGTCTTGTCCCCATTTTACCACTGCGTTCTGCTTCCGTAACCAAATAGCAGGGTGAGCATCTGCTCTGAATTCGCTTAGATGGGTCAGATCGAGTAACTTGATCTCTGTACTTTTGCAACTTATTCCTGATAATGCCGTTAATCCTTCTTGCTTCTTTGTTTACTCCATTGTTCCTAGGATCAAACCACAAGTCAAGCTGTATAGGTCTTAGCATCAACAACACTTATCAGAAGCAAGAAAGTTCAGTCGGAAAAATATATTTTCCATCATCTATGAGGAGAATCCAGAGAAAGAACCACGGACAGGGATTCTCTCTCTCTCTCTCGCTTCATTAAAGCTTGTAAATGTACCTGGTTTTCTTCGAGTGGTTTATTACGCAAACAACTTCCATTCTGATTCCACTCACTTCATGTTGTTTGAATCCGATAATGCAAAAGACGATGAAGTAGAAAACAAACATGAGTAATGGCTTAGAGTAAAATAGTTCTTGCAATGGTTTGTTATAAAGTGTGTGTGTGTCCTCACATCGTCTAGTACGAATCAGTCTATGCTGCTAAGTTGCGGTTGTAACCATTCAAGTGAATATGCTAACAAACTTTTTTGTCCCATTTGTAAAGGTTGATGATCAGCTGCAGATATGATAAGAGTAAATTCTTGTTGTAAAGTAAGTAAACAAAGACATGGAGCGAAAGCGAAAAACAGAACATGTTCTTACCTTATTTTTGTATGATTATCTTATGTGTCACAAATGCCTGCAAAGAACACAAAGAGGGTAGTGAGAAAGACTCATCCATGGAACAATCGAAGGAAGAGACTTTAAGGGTCACACAACAGAAAATTACCTGCCAAGAAGAAGGCATGAATGGAGGTTGTTGAGCTTTTCTTGTAACAATCTCTGACATATCATCGTTTGAGGAGAATTTCCTGAAATTAGCAAAACGTTAGAGATGAGGCATATTATAATAACACAAAATGAAGCAGTAGAGAAATCGTGTGATTAACCAACTTAACTGATTATTCTCAGTTGTTGGGTACTTTTCTTCATAAAGTGTAGCCTTGGTGGCAATTACTCACTGAATGCATCTGCCGTACCATCTTCAACTCTTGCACTATCGTATCCACCACATTCATAAGTGAGAGACTTTTCCTATATATTATAAATTATTAGTCTCATATAGAAAGCATCAAACTCTCCAACATGTTGAATTAAGTAAGCTTAAGACGAAGATCTAACTAAAACAACTTATAACTTGTATAGAAACAGATAAGCTATGTCGTTATGCTGTTACACCATAAGAGTTCCTTTCGTTTTCATGTGGCAGGACTTCAAACCAAGCAGCTTGAAAAAGATGAGACTATAACCAGAGTTTCCTCTACACTGTCTTTATGAAGACATCTTACCTGTTATGTTTATCCAATGCTAATGATGACGATAGACGTTCAGTGGAAAGCACCAATCCTGGCGAAAAGATAGTAAAATAGTTAGCGCAGATTAATCCTGTCCACTGCTAGATCAGATAGTAGCATGCATAAAACCCGACAATGCATCTGCGAAAGTAATATCGGACTAGGTTATCTAGCCATATGGCATCAATAGTAGAGCCACTCATGTAAACTGTATTACTTTCTCAGAAAATATATAACCAAACCTTTGATAAATTAGTTTCAGCATTTAGAAAATAAAGAGTTTTGGAATGGTCATCGAAGGAATTTAAGCATCTGTAGATCTAACATTTTAAGAAATGAACAGATTTTAAGACAAACCGTCAATCATAAGCACTCCGACTTGATTTCCACTCACTTCATGTTGTTGTATCCGATAATGCATTGTCTACAACACAAAGGCGTGATGATCAAAAGGCTCCTAGAATCCAACACAAACCCCACAACATGATACTTGAACACCAACACTACCTTGAGATTGGACAAAAGTTCGAGACTATCATAGCAGCGAACATACAGAAACCTTTTCATGCATGAAACATATAACTCCTCATAAAACAAAGTCTTGGACTTCTCTTGTTGAGATCTGCAATTTTTGACATTGGACTCTTCAAGTTGCCACCATGCTCCGTTGCCTAACCCTGAGACGCTGATAGAACTACATTCAACCATTTTCGATTCATATGTTGGCATATTTTATCAAACAACACAAAAACCTAAACTACCAAACATCACACTATTGCCATTCCAGAAAAGACCAAAACCTATACAGAATATGATTCAACTGTTTATGTACAATATGCATATAGGACTACTTAATTGCAAAATCTAAAGCAAAGCAAGAAAAAGGGAAGTTTTCAAATTTTGTATACGGTTAGCTTGAAGAAGACTATGCTTGAGCATTTCAGATAAACGGAGTACATCAAAGCGGCAATCCAAATCGAGAAACAGAACTTGTTTCCCTAATCCTCCATAGTGAATGCCGTTCCATGTCTTCGGAAGAATAGAACTAATCGCAGCCTGAATCAGAATCTGATTTTTCTCAGACGGAGATACGCCGGTGATCTTGACTACATTTCCGGCGCGTAAAAGGTACTCGGTGAAGAGGACGAAGAAGCAGCAATGCACGGTCTTTAAGAACCCTCGACAACATCTTCTTCGCACTTTCATCACCACGAATCCAACTACGCGGGTCTTCTTCTCCCATCGCTCGTAACGCTGAAGTTCCGATCACTCTCCCGACGAGCAAGTCTCGGAGACTGGCCGGGGGTTATGTTGAATATATATGGGCTTAAAAGTAAGGCCCATGGGCTTTATTAAAACATAAGTTGATGTAACCTGGGCTTCAAAACTTATTTCAAGCCTAAGAGTCTAGATTATTGACGTATTTTTCAGTTTACTCCCCATATTTCTGTCATTGTTTACATTAACCCATGGACTTAATGATGTTTATATAAAAGGCACAAATATTATGTGTATTGATTTTCCCACCCTAAATAGAAAAGTTCCATAGAAGTCAAAAATACCGATTCGGTGAGTAAAGGAAACACAAAGACAAGACCAAAAGTTTGAAATTTTCACACAAACATGAACTTTTCTATCTTTCTATTGACAGCAAAACATGAACTATTATGCCCATATGATTTACAAGGTGAAAGGGTTTGAGGGAGGTTCAATGATTGGAAGTTTCGACATGGTTACATTTCCAGAGATCACATTTTGCGCAATTGTATCCTTCAAAGGCATAGGATCAACTTGCATTACATTCTCTGGGATAACTTTCTCTCCATCAACTTTAGCAAGAACCTCAAAATGCATTCTCATTGTCTTTGGTTTCGTTCTCCAATCTGGAAAATTTAAACCTTCAAAATCTGCTTCCTTGAGCTTCCTCTCTACCCCAAAACCAATCTTCATAAACGTTTGAGCTGCAACATCAGCTTTTACAACCTTAACGGAGCCTTTCATTTTAGATTTTGGACCCAATACAGAAGTCAATAGCTTCTCAAAACCGATTAAGTTAGGGTTCGAGCCATTGATTGAAGTGATTGGCCACATGCTTGTAAACTCTTTTGGGGTAATAACAGTAGTTGTAGTCCCACTCCCAATTGTTGAGAGACTACTTTTGTCTTTGGACATGGAAGATAGTTCCACAAGTCCAGGAGCAAGACGTTTAAGCTTAAGTTTGTTGTCCGGAGATTGTGAAGCTGATGCAAGAGAAGTAGGACCAACAATACGAATTGATAGAACTGAAGTTTCTTGATCAACTGAAGCACGTCGAAGCTCTTGAGCTAAAGACAAAAGTCCAGAGGCAAATTCATTGGAGCTTTGGTTTAATGGAAGTGGGAAATCAATCGGATGACGCAAACTAACTGATCTAGCTCCTTTAACAGTTACAACAGCACCATCTGCTAACATAACTTTCTTCAAAACACCAGCATCAACATCATACTGCAGAAATTTCAGTACAACAACCAATAAACATAACCAAAATCAATTGTTCAAGCAAACATTACCAACAAGTCTTTTAACTTACAGGTAAAGAAAGGCGCATATTGTTTGCATCTTGGATCCAAAGTTCCATGGGACCAGCAAGTTGAAAAGGAGCCAAAACAGGTAACACATCACTAGATGTCTTCTTGTTCCTCAGTGGAACAAAACCATTACCATCCATGGATCCGATGGGTTGTTCAACTTGGAAAATTGGATGATCTACATATTCCCATCGATTAACATCTTCAAGGAGCTTCAATGGAAGCACTTTCTTATCGATTTCTAGATCAAATTCATATGAAACAGCATGCCCTACTAATGCATCCCTTACATCAAACCCAGAAATCTTAACTTCCTCGGATTGAAATCCAAGTCCCTTTATAATCGATTCTTTCAAATCCTATCAAACCAGAAAATATGAACTCAGGAAACTGAAAACCTTAATCTAAAAATTTTATGGTATTACAAAAAATGGTAACTTTCTTACCGAGATAGCTTTAGGGTAAGGAATATTAGCCTGAGGAGAAGAAATCAAAGCTCCAGAAGATGGAAAAATCGTGAATAAAATCAGAATCAGAGTTCCAACACAAACCAATACACTGCGACCCATCATGGATTAAAAATTCAGAATCACGCCTTAGAAAGAGTAAAAACCTTCGAGATTTATATAAATTCCGAGACAGATTGCGAAGCTGCGAGCGAGGAATATTACGAACGAAAAATCGACGCTTTGAAGGTTTTAATTGCGAAAAATTGAAAAACGACTCAAATTAGGATTTGTGTTTTTTTGGAAGAATGTAGATTGTTCGGGAGTTTTAAATGGGAAGAGGATGATGACGTGGAGAGTAAGAACCAATAAGAATGAAGAAGTGATGTGGCGCGATATCAAACGATGCGTGACGTGGCGATTAACGATATTAACGGCAAAGATAGAACAAAATTTGAAAATCTAAAAAAATAATGGCTTCGCCCGGGTTCGAACCGGAGACCTTCAGTGTGTTAGACTGACGTGATAACCAACTACACCACGAAACCTTTGCGTACGTCTTCAACAATTAAAACCATTTATATTAAGAGAAAATGAAAAACAAATTTCTTAACACTTTACTTTTTTAGTTTTAGTTTTTGATATTTAGTTTTACATTTTACTTTTAAATTTTGACGTAAATTTTGGTTTATAAAAAATTTAAAAAATCAGTTTTTAGTTTTTGAAAAAAATAATGTTGATTACCAAAAACTGGTTTTTCTAATTTTAAAAGGAATATGAAAACCAAAAACTTGAATGTTGAATTAAAATAAAAAAACAGTTTATCAAATTTTAAAAAATAGTTTTTTAAAAAACTTGAATGACTGGAAAAATAGTTCGTAAGAAACAAAAACTAAAAATTCTTTAAAAACTACCAAATATTCGACACTATAATCTAGTTTTTTTTTTCTTTTTTCTGTTTTCTCTGATTGGTTACTAAAGAGGAAAATGTGTTAATATTCAGAAATTTGTATTTTTGAAGATTTGTTCAGTGGATTTGGTTAGGTATCACCATGGCATGATATTCCTTTGAATTTAGGACATGGAGTTTTTCACTTTATAGTGGAATTTCGTAAAGACTCAAGTGCAAAAGTGGAGGTTGCTACAGATATTATGCAAGATATTAAGAGAGGGAAGCTCAGATATTATCCGTAAGACAAAGAGAGTTAACTAGATTTTTCATTTGTATTCTTCTCATGATTTTCTTTAGATTGAAGAGCGAAAAGGATCCTGTTTTTTGTTTGTATGTACAGTTACAACATGAACAGGAACTGTGGATTGGTTCCACAAACATGGGAAGATCCAACTCAGGCAAATCCTGAGGTTGAAGGTGTTTTTGGAGATAATTGTTTATACTAGATTTAGTACATGGATTAAATGAGAAAAATGGTAGAAGATTAAATCGTTTAAGTAGCAAAAATGAGTGGTTACAAGGGTGTCGAGATGGTCCTCGGCAGTTTTACAAGTATTAAGAGTGATAGTATAGTCTAGGTCTAAATTTCGAGATAGCTCCCCTTATGCTTCCAAGTCTCTGGTATTTTATATATGAATCATAGATATGGTTCCCCTCTTACGTCTTTGGTGTGAGGTTTGAGTGTACTGGATCAGTATAGCCGACAATACATTCGTGCTTTTTCTGTATTTTGCAAATGCTAGACTGCTTTTACAATACGGCGTTTTGACGCGCCATTTATGTCCTATCATATTAGTTTACTGGCCTTTACTGGGCTGAAATGCAATGAATCCTTAGTGGGTCAGAGGACCTAGATCTACGTCCAACAATAATGATCCAGGTAGGTAAAATGATTTGGGTTTCTGGATGGCTTTCATTCTCAAACATTAGTTGTTTTGGAGTTTGTGTTTTTTTTCTTTTCTTGTAGTTGATGTTGTTGAGATTGGTGAAAGACAGAGGAAGATAGGTGAGTTGTTCTGAAGGTTAAGCCTTTAGCTGCTTTAGCTATGATTGATGAAGGAGAGGTAGATTGAAAGATTGTTGCGATTTCTTTAGATGATCCTACAAAAATTAGTTTTATTGTAATTTTAATCTCTTAACCAATTTTTAGTGGCATACACCAAAATAGGTTATTTATTTAAAATACTACGGTTGGTTTTATTATATATGCAATTGCAAAATTGTCCCTCAAAAAATGAAACTTTTAACATTGTCTTTTCTTTTTCAAATTTTTTAAAATATGTTCCTTTTTACAAGAAAATAATTAAAATACTCTTCATTATAAAAAATATAACATAACAAAAATAGATTTTTTTTTTAACATAAAACTATTATTTTTACATAAAAAAGAAATTTATATTTTTATGAACTACAGAAAGAAAAACTCATTTAAAATTTGTAAGGTGTTTATAAAAAATTTATAAGGTGTTTATAAAATTTATAAGGTATAGAAATTTATAAAGTATCTAAGATAATTTAAAGCAGAGTTTAATATGAGATGTTCTAAAATGACAACAAAAATTTATATTTTCATGAATTACAGAAAGATAAGTTTTTTTTGATATTGTCAAATTCAAATTTATAAGATATTAAAAAAAAAATCTAAAGTTTTATAAGCGAACTTATAAAAAATTTGGCGGGGGAATTTTTCTTTGAAAAATTTATAATGTCATACAAAACTTTTGAGGATTTTTTTTGTTATTTTCTATTATTAAGGAATATTTTTGTAAAAAATATAAAGAAAAGGGTGTTTTTAAATTCATATTTATTGCCAAGGACATGTGGCCCAGTGGTATAGTCACTTTACAAATCTTCAAGGCATCAGAGATCGAACCTCCTACTTGCAAAAATAGGAGTTGAATTTAAAGGCTAGTTGACAAAAAAAAAGAAAAAAAAAAAAAATTCCTCGGACTAGGGACTGGTTTAAAGGTGATGAAACACGTTTGGTCTCGGAATAAACCAGCTACTTCAGGAAGAGACTTTCATATTTGGTTTATAGATATGAAGGAACTTATTCTGGTTTTTGTGTGTATTTCCAGGATTAGGCTTTGAAGATCATCCATGAAAGGAATGAATCATGGGCTAAACTTGTCAAGAGATCAGTCTCTCATGGAATTCTTTCAGTTTTCTGAAACAGTTCAAAGACGATCTCAACCATATAAAAAATAATAACAGTTTTCTGACAGTAGGGTTTCTTGTTTTGATGGATTATGAACAATTGAGATTCTCTTATACCAATTGGAAGAATGAAAAATAATAATAATAAATCATGTTTCTGTTCCTGAACTATAAGTTGTGAAAAAGACATGAATCTTAGTATGTAAACTTAACCAAACAATTAAAGTTTTTCTGTATAGAAACCTGAATAATCTTTCATAATTTTGCAACAGAGAAGTAAGAATATACAAATGAAGGTAATTGACAATTGTTTATGTTTTTGTACAAGAAAGTTGATAAAGATATGAGTATAACCATAAACTCTTACAGTGACCTTTGAGGTTACTATCTCAAGCTTCCTGGAGAAGAGGCACACCTGTTGAGATCTCTAGCCATGCATCAGGCTCAGTATCTTCGTTATATCGATCCACACTATTCAGGAAGATCCCTGTGGAATCACAAAAGCAACAAAATCATTACTTTCACATTAAACTAAAGAGAAACTTCTTCAGTTCCAGTGTGGCTAAAAACGAACCTATGCACCCAAATTGCTGCAGCTGGAAAGAGAACAAATGTAAGAACAAGAGAAGTTACTCTCCAATTGTTCACATAGTCCTGTGTGAGCCAATGAATATACATTCAGAAGTCAGATACAGTGATGACATAAACTAATACAGATGCGAAAGTGAGTTTAGTTGAATAAGACAATGGATGCTTGAAATCAGTTATTTTGTGAATACAACTGAGAAACCAAACCTGAAGAACTCCAACAAGTGGTGAAGAAGGTACGTCTCCAAAAATATGGATAGAGACAGTAGACATTGCCATTGCAAGTGGTCTCAAACTTGGTTTGACACAATGGAGAACTATGAAATTCACAGGACCCTACACATTATGATATCAATCATAAGACTATTAGTGGTGGACTTATAAGCATAAAAGAATCAAATGGTTAAAACTGAGATCACCTGTGTGGCGAAGACGAGAAGTTCACCAACAGCAAAAAGAGCTAGAAATGCGTACATGCTTTTGAAGCAGAAAGCAGTAAAGCAAAATATTGCTCCTAGAAACGTTGAAACTGAAAGAAGCTGAAAAAATACAAAAAACACACGATCAGTTACTATTAACCAGATGAACGACAAATGGTAGAAAAATTATTCTAGGAATGGGAATGTCTATTCAAGGGACTTGTAGGGTTTGATTTGAGAATAAGTTGTGTTCCAAGTGAGGATCTTACCTTAAAAGCATTTGATATTGTAGCATCCATAAAATCTAGAACTACTCCTCCTGATAATGTGCCAATGATTCCACATATAACGGTGACCCCTCCAAATATCAAATCGGCATTTTCCTGCCAACAGATAAAGATATCAAGCAATACACTTCTACACAAGGAAACAAAAACCCACTGATAATAGTTACCATCTTGTATATGTTATAACCAGCTTTTGGTCCCCAATATGAATATGCGCCTAAAACAAAGTTGTAAGCAATGTACCCTGAGAAAAGAAAGAACAAAATACAACTTGATCAATAAATCATACAACGACATAAACGCTTTAAACTGTTTGATACAAAAGAAGAAAATATGGTTACCAAGAATGTTTGTAACATAAACTTTATCTACCAAAAGTAATTTCAGATCTTTCAAGACAGATGAAAACCCATAATCGACTGGCAACACGTTTAAGTTATTTGTCTGCCTTTTTCCTGTATCATCTGAAGCGAAACCTGAACATTTAAGATCCATTAGAAATAGCTTAACCCCATCAGGGACATAGGGTGTGCGTGTTTGCAACATCGAATAAACACCTTTCAAATGCAATGGTTTGATAGTAAAACCTAGAACAGCGAAAGGAAGCATAAGTATTGCTTCTCCCCAAAATGCAGCACGCCAAGGAAGAACACTTCCCACCTACAAGAAAACAGAAAAGGCGAAATTGAGGTCAAGGGAGGTGGTGTAAGTCAGAACCACATAATCAGACAATGGTGAAATAGACAGAACGAAAGAAATATAACTCACCAGTCCACCATACACATAGCCAAAAGCATAGCCTGTCGGAATGCACATGTAGAATAAAGCAAGCCACGCTGATTTCTGGTTAAAACAAAATCAAAAGTACCTTGTGACTAAAGAGCTTCCTTTCCTATAGAAAATTAAAAGTACCATCCTATCGAGAGAACAAATACATTCCAAAGAAGCAACTACCTGATCATGTGGGGCATTATCATCAATAAATGGGGCAGCTAGACTTACAAATGATGCTTCACCAACACCAACAAACCTGAATAAGGTGAGAAGGGAAAAACAGATATGTTCACGATTTTGAAATTACTATAGAAAAGCAAACAGAAAATACGCCTACATGCGACAGATTGTGATGGACCAAAAATCAAATGAAAGACCACAGCCAATCACGGCAAGAGTCCAGATCGACAATCCAACTCCAATAAGTCTAAATGGATTAACCCTGGAACACAAAAGAGTAAGTGAGATAATAGCTCAAAGATAATGAAATATAAGATTAAGATTCAATAAAAACTGATACTTTTGTACTCAAAACTTCGGGGAATTCAGTCCATACCTCTTTGCTACTGAAGCAAATATAGGAGAGGCCACAAGCAGTCCAACCATGAAAGCAGATGACAAAACTCCATCTTCAAAATTGCTCAAGTTGAAATCTCCCCTGTGTAGTACAACCATGAGCATTACGAACTAAAAAGCCAAGAAAAGCAATACTGATATCTTCAGATTTCTCTGTTTTCGCATAATATTCTACACAAAAACAGAAGTGGTTTGCATCTAATGATGATGGATACAATAGAACCAAGGTATTTTCTACGGTAAATGCTCAGCTCGAGTACAGCCTCTAGCTAAGTTTGATTGTAATAACACACTACTCTTAAAATAGAGAATTCCAATACGTAGTGCTTTAATGGATATACACAGGTAACAAATAGAAACTTACTGTATCCCGCTTCCAGCTGAACATGTACCACTTGCAGTGCAAGTACCCACGACTCCCCATTGATACCATTACTTGCAATAGCTCCTCGATCTATGTAATTTATTAAATTGACTACACAAAACACAAAGAGAAGCCTGCAGAGATAGCCAAAAATTAGCACAAGAATAAGAGAAAATCAATGATAATGAACACTATAGAAAAAAACACTCGTCAACCAAACACCCACGAATTTCGTCTTCTCTAGAGTTCAAGGACTAAGAACTTGCTAAAAATAAGTCCACAGAGTTGATTAGTATCAGTATATTAAGACTTATACAGCAACATGAACTCCATCCACATGCCGACTTAAGAGGCAAATTCTTATTCTAAGCTGAAATAATAGATTGGTCTCTATCAATCTGCTTGTTCCAGAAATCCAAATGTGGCCCCAGAATTTGATTACACAACATATGTAGAACAAAGTAGTTTGCTTTCACGCAAATTAAAACAAAAGGATCATATCATCAAATGTACGGAACTCTCTTAAGTTGAAATATAGAAGATTGCAAGCGATAATCAAAAAGTTTCCTACTTCATTCACAACATAAATTTAAGCTTCTACAATTCACACCAATTTTGACAAAAGTTGACCTAAGAAACAAAAGAGTTTACTTTTTGGGTGAAAACCATGAAGGCTCTGCGATGTTATCTTTAATCGGAAAAGCTGAATCACTCTCCATATTTCCAGGGTTTTCTCCTCGATCACCTTCTCCGTCGACATCCATGAGAAGTTCTGTTTTCTAAAAGATCCGAATTTTGGAATTTCATGAGGGTATTGTTGTAATAATTAATTGCTTGAAGAAAACAAGTCGGTCTTTTTAAGTTTTGTTTTTCTAAGGAAGATTTACTATTGGAATATGAAAATAGTTTTGCTAAAATTATATAAATAAGTTGTAATAATAAGTTATTCGCTTATTCTTTTTAATGAGGATATGTAATCCTCTTATATATGAATTTGAATATAATGAAGTCTTTTATGGAGAATATTGAATCTTAAACGTCTTTCATGGTATCAGAGTTTTTAGGTTTTTAATCCTTTTCTTTCTTATCTTCATATCTTCATCGTTCTCTCTTCTTTCTCCTCATCTCTGTCTTTGTTTTTCTCCGATCAAATCTTCTCATTAACTCTCTCATGGCTGCCGCTGCACCTCCTCCCTTCGAGAAAGCTTACGAAATATCAAATATAAAGTCTCACACATTCCTATCCTCCTTGATCAAGAAGAGAGCAACTATGATGCCTGGAGCGAGCTCTTCCAGACACATTGCCTTATATATGAAGTATTGGGGCACATAGACGGGACTCTGCTACCAACCAACGACAATGATACAGCATGGCAAAAACGGGGATGGCATCGTCAAACTATGGTTGTATGATACTCTCACCCCTAAACTCTTTCAAAGTTCTTTTGTGACAGAATCATCGGCTCGTCCAATATGGCTCCGAATTGGAACACAAATTTCGCAACAACAAAGATGCTCGATGCGCTGAGACTTGACAATGAACTGCGCACTAAGGAGACTGGTGACATGAAAGTTGCTGATTACTGCCGTGACATGAAGAAAATTGCAGATGCTCTTGCAAATGTCAATGCTCCAGTCCAAGACAGAACCTCATCATGTATGTCTTGAACGACCTAAACGCAAAATTTGACAACATCATCAACGTGATCAAGCACAGACAACCATTTCCGACTTTTGATGATGGGCGGATATGCTTCAAGATGAAGAATACCGCCTCAAACGTCTTGTAAAGCCGAGTATGATGCACAATGATCACGCTTCTTCATCCACCGTTCTCACAGCAAGTGCACATCAACAAACCTGCAACACGAGCAGATCATGACAATCAGTATAACAACCAGGGGCAGAGGCCGCAGTAACAACAGAGGCATAGGTCGAGGCAGAAACAACACAACCAGACCTCAGTATCCGCCTACACCATTCCCTAACTGGCCCAACCCATACTAGCCAAATCCGTATCAAATGTGGGGCACTCCATGGGCAGTTTCCGAATGTGCAGATGCCTCATAACACGCAACAGTCCAACTTGCTTGGTCCTCCACCGACGTCAACTACACACAACAACATGCAAAGAACGCAGCCACCAACAGATATGGCACAAGCGTTCAACACAATGACGCTGCAAGATCCATAGGATACAGACTGGTACATGGACTCTGGAGCCACAGCGCACCTCACGTCTGGAACATGTATGGCTCATACGGTCTCGTTTTAATAAAAGTATTGGACAAACAGTCATTATGGGCAATCGAAGTTGCATCTCTATTGCTGCTTCCAGATCTCTAAAGCTTGCTACTAACCCTCGTCGCTTTACTCTAAATAATGTCCTTGTCGCTCCTTCTATTATTAATAGTCTCATCTCTGTTAGAAAATTCACCAGAGAAAATGCTTGTTCTATTGAGTTTGGACCTGTTTTGGTTTATCTATAAAGGATCTTCATTCGAAGAAGACTCTTCTCCGCAGTGATAATACTAGAGACCTCTACCCTGTTTTTGCTTCCTCAAATAACGTTTCAGGTCAGCCTTCGGTGTTCACAACTCAGACCTTAGACGTTTAGCATCAGAGACTGGCACACCCGAGCAACAACACTCTCAAAACTTGATTTCGTCTTCTCTTTTACAATGTTATAAGTCTTTATCTTCTTCTTGTAATGCTTGTCAACTTGGAAAGCACATTAAACTCATGTTCTTTCAATCTAATTCTAAAGTCACAACTCCTTTTGAAATTATTCACTCCGACTTATGGACCTCACCATACAAAGCCTTTCAGGCATCAATTACTATGTTCTGTTTTTTAGACCAACACACACACCTACTTGTGGGTCTATCCGCTAAGAAAGAAAGTGAAACCTACTCTAAATTCCTCCAATTCTATACCCGCATCCAAACACAATTCAACACTCAAATTAAAGCTCTCCAATGCGACAATGGAGGTGAGTACAACAACAACCAATTTCATGAATTCTTCAACACAAAGGGGCATTCATTTCAGGTTTTCGTTGCCCTTAAACCGTCACCTCAAAATGGCCGGTCTGAGAGAATGATTCGAACCATTACGAATGGTATTCGAACGCCTCCTGACGCAAGCTCACCTCCCTCCGTCGTTCTGGGTCGAAGCTCTCCACACAGTGGTACACATTCTGAATCTCCTTACCTTCTGTTTTAATCTCTAACAAAATCCCTTTCACATGTCTCTTTAACATATCACCCCAAATACACCCATCTTCGAGTATTTGGCTCATTGTGCTACCCACACACTACTCAAAATCATAAGCTCGAAAGCCGTTCTTCACCATCAATTTTCCTCTAATATCCAACACACCACCGAGGATATCGTATGTCTAGATCTCAAACCAGAAAGATCATCATCTCACGACATGTGACATTTGATGAATCAATTTTTCCCTTATCGATAACCGACCCAAATCCCAAAAATCTCTAGACCACTTTATTCTCGATTCCAAACCCTCAGCTATACATAAGTGTTACCTCAGTCAAGCGGAAACACGAGATTCGGATCCGCTTCCTGCGCTAGGACCTATCGCGACTTCTCCACCTCGAATGGTCACGCGGCTACAGCGAGGTATTCGCAAACCTAAACATATCCTTTCTCTCAATGTTGAGTCGATTTCGCCACTCCCAAAAGGTTATAAACAACATTTAGCTGATCAAAATTAGTTTTCCCTCAATGCTTGTTGAATATGATGCTCTTATCAAAACAGATACGTGGAGCCTAGTTCCACCACCTGTCGGCACTAACATTATCAATGCTATGTGGTTATATAAGCATAAATTTCATGTAGATGGTTCCCTATCACGATACAAATCGAGGTTGGTGGCCAATGGGAAGTCATAAGAACCGAGAATTGACTTTGAATAAACATTCTCCCCAGTTGTGAAGCCGGCTACAATCCGCACAGTCTTGCATGTGGCAGTCACAAGAAGCTGGCCGATTACCCAATTAGACGTGCAAAAGGCCTTCCTCCACGGCACCCTTGATGAAATAGAATACATGAAACAACCACCCGGGTTTGTCACTAAATCTTACCCACATTATGTATGCAGATTGAACAAGGCGCTTTACAGCCTCAAGCAAGCTCCGCGAGCTTGGAATGCTCGCTTTGCAGGTTATGTCAAACACATCGGCTTCAAGCAGAGTCAAAGTGACAATTCATTATTCGTGTATCGAAATGGAGACGATTTGGCCTATTTGCTACTGTGCGTGGACGATAGTACTCACAACCTCTACATCAAAACTACAAGCTATAATAATTAGCAAATTAAAAGGCGAATTTCCAATCAAAGATGCAGGAAGCTTAGATTATTTTTTGGGAATTGTAGTACAAAAATGTGAAAGAGGACTCTTCTTACAACACGAAAACTATGCCAGAGACATCATACAACGAGCAGGAATGGAGGATTGCAAGCCAATTGCAACACC
This sequence comes from Lepidium sativum, assembly GCA_023374145.1. Taxonomy (NCBI): domain Eukaryota; kingdom Viridiplantae; phylum Streptophyta; class Magnoliopsida; order Brassicales; family Brassicaceae; genus Lepidium; species Lepidium sativum. Next base: position 6,349 of record JAKUCM010001391.1, on the reverse strand, counting down.
AGTTGATATGAGCGCCAAGTTAGCTGCCAACAATAGCCCTCGGGTAGCAGATCTGACACTGTACCGCAGTCTTGACGGAACCCTCCAGTACCTCACGTTTACAAGACCCGACATAAGCTATGCAGTCCGACAAGTGTGCCTCTTTATGCATGACCCACGACAGCAGCATCAGCAAGCCCTTCACCGCATAATTCGCTACATCAAGGGTACATCGTCTCAGGGGATACATCTAACACCGTCACCATCCAAGCGTTTAACAACATACTCAGATGCCGACTGGGCAGGCTGCCCAACAACACGCAAGTCAACCTCAGGATATTGTGTTTACCTTGGCGATAATTTGATATCATGGTCTTCAAAAAGGCAGGTTACAATCTCCCGTTCCAGCGCTCAAGCAAAGTACAAAGCTGTTGCAAATGCAGTCTCCGAAACATGCTGGATACGGAATCTGCTGCTCGATCTCCACTGCCCATTTTCAACAGCTACACTCATGTATTGTGACAACATAAGCGTTGTATACTTATCAACCAATCTTGTCAAATATCAACGCACGAAACATATAGAGATTGACATACATTTTGTCCGAGAAAAAGTAGCAAAAAGGGAAGTGCGAGTCTTACATGTCCCTGCAACTCAACAATACGCTGGCATCTTCACCGAAGGACTTCCTACAAAGTTCTTCACACAATTCAAGTCCAGTCTCGGTGTAGTTTCACAACCATCGCTTCAACTGCAAGGGAGTATTAGAATATGAAAATATTCTTGCTAAAATTATGTAAATAAGTTGTAACAATAAGCTATTCCTTAGGCTTATCCCTTTTATTGAGGATCTGTAATCCTCTTATATATGAATGTGAATATAATGAAGCTCCTCACGGAGAATATTGAACCCTAAACGTCTTTCATTTACATTGCAAGGCTAGTATCCGGCCTTAAGTTGCTCATTTGCACCGAGTACTCTTGCCTACATTTTTAGTACGACTAAGTATTAGGGAAACTTTTGTAATTTGGTATTATCAATATGTTAATATCTTAAACACTATATATAACCTTATATTCTTGTATCATCAACCAACTCAACAATAATACAAACTTTGTTCTGTAAAGATGGCCAATCCTGGAAACGATCAAGTTCTGTCGAAGAAAGTGGAAGATAGGCCAATTGGTTGGGAAGATCCAGAGGATGCTAGGACATAACTGCTTATGAAGGTGATAGCCGAACAGGTTGCAGAATATTTAAAAGGAGGTGATTGCAAAGAATCTATTGTGTTTGTGGAAGATTGTTTCAAGAAAGCCGAAGACTATAATGAAGAGTGTATTGGAACCATTGAAAAGCTTTACGATTGTATGTGTTCTGCTAAAATCCCATGTGTCTGGAACATCGGGTAGGCACCAATGCGTACTGTCTTGTCTCCCTATATTGCCACTGCGTTCTGCTTCGTGAACCAAATAGAAGGGTGAGCATATGCTTTGAATTCGCTCAGATGAGTCGGATCGAGTAGTTTATGTTGGTATTTCAGGAACTGTTTCCAGTTTATGAAATTTCTTTCTAGTAGGAGCTTTCACTTAACCATATATGTGAGAGTTGAATATCAAAACATCAAAGAAGCTAGTGACGTTGATCCATTCATCTGCAGGAATATCGAAATCTACTCGATATGTTCCTTCGAGTCCTTCTTGGTTAACCCTCAACTAGTAGGTGAATCTCTCATTCATGTGATAAAGACACATTACTGTTGATTTCTTTGCTGATCTCGTTGAGAAGCTGATTAGCCTTTACCTCATCTCTTGCGTGATTCTCAACGTCTGAAGTGAATTAGATTACAGTAGTCAAATTTCTTAACAAAGACTGAACTCAGTTACAGTTTAGAAGAATTCCACATCCTATACAAAAACACATTCACTAAATGTTTCAATCTACAGTAAGCCTTTCACAAAAAACTTGCAATTCAGATCAAAACAGAACGATTTGATTCTCATAAATCTCAAATGTATGATTCTTGAGACGCTTTGAACATTACTAGAGTTCTTATTCTTCATATACAGTAGTTGTTTTTAATTCTTAGCTCAGCAAACAAATGTACACTAAACCTTCAAAGACAATACCAAAGACACCAAACTGCAATTAAGTACTCAGAACCTAACATATTTCTGAAAAGTCGAAGATTTTACTCAAACCCAATGATTCTCTTCAACCCAGGAAACAATCCAGAAAACGAAGACAACGAAGAAGAAGAAGATTCGATTGTTTTGTCAGAATCTAGACTTTCTTCTTCCACCATTTCCTTCACAGATCTTACAGATAAAGGTTGGAAATCTCCACCCCATTCATCTACAAACTTCTTAACAAGAACCAATTTCTCTTCTTCTCCAATTTTCCTCCATTTATTCCTCATCTCTTCTTCTTTCAATTCCATATGTCTACAAAACTCTCCCCATAGAATCTCACCACTCTTCTTCATCGCTTCTCTTCTCTGTTCCGAGACTGCGTTCGCCTTCCCGATTTCTCTAGCTAAATCCTTCGCTAGATCCGAATCGGTCATACTTTTCTTCTTCCTCTTGGGTCTCCTTAACCTCATGTTGTTAATGATATCATCGTCTTCATCGTCTTTCCTTATGCACTGAATTCGGGTCACGGGTCGGGTCAAAAGATGCTGAAATTCGAGATTCCGAGAAAAGGAAGTGTTTTGCGGAAGAAGATGAAGAAATCTCAGCGACATTTTTCAGCTTTCTCTCTCGCTCTCTCAATCTTTGCCCTTTGTCCCAACTTCTAAAATGTTATTATTCTATTTCGGATTCTATCACAATTGTGAAAAATGCACAAAAAGACATGTTAAGCCTTTGAGAAATCGACCTAAAATCCTTACTTTTTAGCCCAAAAGTGAAACGAAAGATATAATCAGAACTTCTATGCAGTTCAACCCCAAATACGAAGACATTAACTTCATGGAAACAGTAATTACAAGCAAGAAAATCGATTTGGAACTCTTTAGTATAAATTGTTTGACAATACAAGTTAAAATGCTTGTGTGTTTGTGAAGGTGTGTCACGGAAAAAGGAACAAAGAAATGCTTCAAAATCGCATCAAACTAAGAATCATTTATAGTTAAAATCAATGGTTGAACGTTTCAGACGTTTGAGCTTCCATGCACAAACAATTCTCTGTTCTCAATTCTTGACAGCATCTTCAATCATGTTTTCAAGTTAGTGAGAATGAGTTCAGCTAAAATATCAACCCATGTGTCAGGAACACCAGGTAGGCACCAATGCATACAGTCTTGTCCCCATTTCGCCACTGCGTCCTGCTTCCCTAACCAAATAGCAGGGTGAGCATCTGCTCTGAATTCGCTGAGATGGGTTAGATCGAGTAACTTGATCTCTGTAGTCTGCAACTCATTCTTGATAATGTCGTTAATCCTTCTTGCTTCTTTGTTTACTCCATTGTTCCTAGGATCAAACCACAAGTCCAGCTGTCTAGGTCTTAGCATCAACATCATTTCCCAAAAGCAAAAAAGTTTAATCGAAAAAAGAATATATCTTCCATCATCTAAAGGATAATCCAGTAAGGACTGGGATTGGGAAGACCGCACTTGCTCGCTAAAGCTTGTTAAGGTACCTGGTTTTCTTCGAGTGGTTTATTGAGCAAACAAGTTCCATTCTGGTTCCAATCACCACCATAGAAATGCCTTGGTGATTGCAAGCGCCAGTACTTAAGTGTCTTTGCTGGAACTTCTCTTTGGATATAAGAAACCATATGTTTAAGAACTACTTCAAATCCTTCCAATATATCAAGAGGAGGATTTATCGGCTTTCCTTCTCGATAGAAGACAAGAGGCATCTCTTTGGGAAACTTATCGTAACCCCACCTAACCTCCAGAACCAGACCCACCACATACTCAAAATAATTTCTCCACAAAGTTGTAAGCAAGGAGAGAACAAGAAAATTCAACAGGTTAAGGGACTAATTATTTACCAGTGGCCAGAGTTAAATATCAGAACATCGTAGAAGCTAGTGACGTTGATCCACTCATCTGCAGGAACATCAACATCTACTCGATATGTTCCTTTCAATCCTTCTTGATTAGCTTCTGCAGAAGATCTTGGCTGCCACCTTTTCATATCAGTTTAGAAGAATTCCACATATACAAAAACACATTCACTATGCTTTTAAGTTTCAACTCTACATAAACAGATTCATGATTTCGTAATGGCCAGAAATCTTAAAAGGCATTCACAGCTGAAGAGAAGGCCTAAAACATTTGCTGAACCACCTAACAAGCCCTATAGCTCGGTAATGTTAACGAAATTAGTGAGACTGAATTTGATCATTTCAAGAGCTATTACAAAACATCAAAGCATAATACTTTAGATTTCAAACTGGTAGGAAATCTTACTGATATTTAGCGAGAAGCACAGCTCTGTGATAAGCAACAGTGACATTGAATTTAGGGAAGTAAGCTCCACGCCAAGCTTTTTTCTTCTTCCACTTCACAGCACTTGGATCAGCCAATCTAAGTATACACAAAAACGAAACCACGAAATTCTCATTCAGAGAATCCCCAATAAGCCCAACATTCTTATTCCTCATCAGTCCTAGAAATCTGGTTGGGTCAATTCGATTTAATCTGCAGCCATTAGGCACCCATCTCCATGAATTGATGACATCCATGTTTTCTCGCTTGTTTCGTAAACAATTCCAAGCGTTTCTATGGAAAGGGCAACTCTCGTCGTAGAAAGGTTTCGGAGTTTCTGGATTGAAGACCCATTGGCCGGAGAAGAGATCGCATGGTGGAGGAGAAACGAGGTTTGAAGCGGTCGGACGGCGGAGAAGGATTACGGAGTAGAAGAACAGTAAGAGTAGAGAAAGAAGTAGAAGACGTGGAAGAAGTGAATATCGGAGCTTCGATGGCATCGTCGTGTAGATTCGTCTGGATCCGAACTCCATTGATTCACGCTAAAACTGTAATCTGGACGTCCCTGTAATCTGCTAAACCGGTACCTTGTTCTAGTTTGGATTAATTACATTTTCCGGTTTATTTATATTTCAATTTTCGGTTCGAGTTTCACTTGGTTTTGGATTTTAAGTTTAAAGTTTGGATTAGCAGCTTATTGGTTATCTACTCAAAAAAATAAAAAATAAATAAATAAATGGATATAGATAAGGATAATAATATTGGATGGTTCACAATGTAAAATACAGTTTTGGTTCCTTTAGAGTTTAGTTTTGGCTTGGTTTGTATAAGTGGTAGGAAAATTACTTATTTTTCTTTTTCATATTAAATTCTACTATTGACAAAATATCATGAATCTTTGTTCAATAATATCTTAGAAATTAAAAGTATGAAAAATTTGTGTATATTCTCGTGAAATTGAAAATTGTGATTAATTTCATTATAATACCACAATGCATAATTTGTTTTTAAAACGAAAAATTACTGTAGTCTCGCAGCTTGTTAATCTAGTATTTTATTCTTGTTAAACTATATTTTCTAGTTTATTTATATTTTAATTTTCTGTTTGACTTTCATTAAATTCGAATTTTGGATTTAAATTGTTTTGATTAGGAGCTTATTATGTACTAAAAATCAAAGTAAATAAATGAATATAGATATGGATAACAATACTGGATGGTTCAAATTGTAAAATACAAGTTTTGGTTCCTTTAGATTTTAGTTCGTAGGAAAACAATCAATTTTTCTTTTCCACATTATAATTTTATAAAAAGAAAAGATTTTCTTTTATTAACGAAAGATCATGAACTTCTATTGAAAATATCTTAAAATTATTTATTTATGTCCATAACGGATTTCTTTTTTGACCTTAGTCTTCAACATTGAATGTAGCGAGCAAGCGAAATCCAGTCGTAATGTTTTGTCACAATCGATCAGTTCGCTTGAAAAAGATTGCTTTTCTTCGACGACATGGTTGGACAAAACCTACCGCAATAAAATATTACTTCATCGCTAGCCAATGCTAAAAATGTTTTTTTTGTCAATTATCCTACCGACTTTTAAATCTCACTCCTACTACTGCAAGTAAGGAGTTCGGTGCCTTGAAAATTTATAAAATGACTACACCACTGAGCCACATATCCTCGGCTGCTAAAAATGTTTTATTGAACGAGTTTTTGAATACTTGAAATATAATTATATTTTTAAAAATTATTACTTATAATTATATATTTAATAGCTTAAATATTTGAATTTACAATTAAAAATCTCAACACAATAATAATTTAAGATCAAATAACCAAAAACTCCAAAATATTCAAAATCTTTATTAGATTTTTATTTTTGACATTTTTATTTAAATATTTATGTTTTAAACTTTGTGATAGAATTACATGGAT
>JAKUCM010001390.1:0-51903 GCA_023374145.1 Lepidium sativum | reverse complement strand
GAAATTTCATAATAAGAGTCCATTCAAACAAAACAATTTATATAATGAAATGAAGAAAGTATAAAACAGAAACATGAAGCTCTTCGAATCACAGAGTTTGATTAAGGTTTTTAGGGATTTGAAAAAGATGATCGCTTTCTCGAACTCTGTGAAATTTGATTTGCCAGTGACCAAATTAACAACGATGCATAAGTTAATATTGTTGATGATAACCAAATTAACAGATTTAGTATTAAAATATGTTATGATCCAAATAATAGATTATTTTTTATTATGTAGTTAATAATATAGTTAAAATAAAAATATTTTTTAACATCAATATATAAAATTGGGAGTGTCTATGCATCTGTAGCGTGGATTAATATTTATTTTCTTAGAAGGTATATAATTTATTTTTCTTTGTTGGTATTAAATAGATATTGTAAGTTTGGGTTATAGATTAGTTGTATCTTTAATTCATAAAAAAATCATTTATTTGTCAATCTTAATATTCGTATGTATGTTATGGCTTAGGATATATTACGGAGGTCAAATTATTAACTTGGAAAGAAGTGGTCATCATAATTGGTTGATGGATATTTTAATTCAGGCATATGGTTCTCACTCTATTTCACTTATACAATTATGTTGTTATTTAGTAGTCATTCGAAAAATCTTCACATGGTTCTCATTTACGTTAATTATACAACCACACATTTTTATTTCGTAATATTCATATGTATGTTCCGCAAATTTAGGATGAATACTAATTAGATTAAGTTAGTCGGTAAATATTTATAGGATTTATAGTTTTTGTAGATGATCAGTTTTAGTATATTTTTTAGTGGACAAAATTAATAATTTTAAATAGATTTATTTACAGAATTTGAATGAAGAGTATGTTAAATTAATGGCACTTAATTTGTTTAAATAGTGGATTTTTATATTTAACTAGTTTATTAGCTAAGTTTCAACAAAATGTAAATAATAAGATTCGGTTCTTATGTGTAGACAAATGTAGACAAATGCCTTTAATAGATTTATCATCTGTAACTTACAAATATTTTTATAGTTTAAAAATTATTTATGATTTTTTAATTTTCTTACTAAAATTCATTTACGGTAAATAAAAAGTAACTAAATAGAATCTATGTTTACATATGTATTTCATTTTTAATATATTATAACAACTAAAAGTAGGGAGGTGGTCTTTAGTTTTGTGTCATGTAATACGTCTAAAAATTAATTTTTACTATCTAACATTATGTAGAAATTTGGTAATTGGGTCTGTCAATTGTACTCTGATATTGATAAAGAAAAACTACTAAAATTATATCATAACGTGTAACAAAAAGATAATATTTTCATAGAAATAACTAGCACTAGGTATTCGGGTCCTCAAGTTGGATTCAGGTTGGTTCTTTTCGGATTCGGGTCTCTCGAACAAGGGAGTGTTGTACCCATTTAGGACCCGCTACAATTTTGGTTTGGTTTTAGGTCAGCGTTTGGGTTAGTTAATGTACAATTTAAGAAACAAAAAGTATACATATACTCGTATACCTAAAATTATTTGATGACCTGAATTTGGACCCGTATCCGATACCCGGAAGTACGCATACCAAAAAAAAATCCGTATATCCGAAAAGTACCCGATTGGTTTTCATAAATTACTCAAGATATTTGAAAAATAACCTAAAAATACTTACACACCCAACATATACTTGCCGACCCAGATCCAAAATAAACCCAAATAGCCAAAATATACCCGAATACCTTAGAGAATTTTTGGGTTCCCAAGAACTGATCGAGTACTTGGTCAGTTTTTGTTAGGGACTGAATCCGACCTAATATCCACGAGTATTTTATAAAAATACCTGATTGAGTACTATTGTTTTTTTCTTTTTTTTTGACTTTAGGTACTTTTGTTTTTTCCATTTCAATGTTCAACACTCTTATTTCTAATATTGGGCATATTATTTGAATTTAAGGAACCAAACAAAAACTGATTCGAAAAAGCAAGTTCAGGTTTGAGTTTGTGTCTTACAATTTTACTATATTAGGTATTTTTATAAAATATTTGTGGGTATTGGGTCGAGTTCGGTCCCTAACTGAAACTGACCAAATACCCGATCAGTTCCTGGGAACCTGAAAATATTCTCAGGTATTCTCTCAAGGTCAGTTTTGTGATTGAAGATTGTATTGTTCTAATAACTCTGGTTCAAATTTGTAGAAGTTTAAGACTTGTAATGATAAGCATACTTGTGAGCCTAATGGTGAATGTGAAATGTTGAAACTGGTGTGGTCTTAAAGTGAGGCTGACTACAACGAGGACTTGAGGAAACTAGAGGATTATTATGATGTTGTGTACCAATATGTTTTAAAACAACATCCAAAGCAATGATGCAAGGCATTCCAAAGGATTGGTAGTTGTTGTGAAGACGTGGAGAACAACAACACAAAAGGGTACGTTCAATGCTTCAATAATCAAGGCGAGACAACGACCACAAGTCTTGATGTTGGAGATCATTGCTCGCTAAACAATGGTCAGAATTTCTAAAAGATCTAACAAGGAAAATGACCATCAAGCTGTATGTATCCCATATGCTCAAAAACATCTTGGTAAGATGTATGAAGCTGCTACAGGCTGCAGAATATTTAGGAGCACCAATATGATGTATAAGGTTCTACAAGATGGTTGCTATTATCACATGTGTATGGATAGGAATATTTGCTCTTGTAGAAAATGGGAAATTATAGGAATCCCTTGCGAGCATGTCTATGCAGCGGTGATGACAAGAAAGCTGGAGATTACAGATTTTGTGACCCATTGGCTCAAAACTGATGTTTGGAGGACGACATATGAAGTGAGTTTAACGCCAACTAGAGGTGCAAGATTTTGGCTGCAAGGAGCATTGCCATCAGTTCATGAACCTCTAGTGCCACCACAATCTGGGAGAAAAAAAGAAAACAAAAAAGAACAAAAGAAAGAAAGGTAGAAACGAGTCACCAGTCAAAAGTAAGAACGTGTGATGCACTGTGGGCTTTATGGAGCTGCAGGTCATAACTCAAGGTTCCACAAGAAAGACTTTCAGGTTTGTCAAGTTTTAGATGTGTAATGCATTTTTTAAGTTGGAGTTGCATATATAACTCATTCTCTTCTCATTTTCTCCAGTATGACTCAAGAACACTCCTCCTCTCAAGCAGCCATAAGTTAGCTACCTCTAACTCAAGATTATAATATCTAAATTGCGTGTAATAAAAGTTTCGAAATTAAAAAATGTGTGTAATAAATTTTTAAACTTACAAAACATGTGGACTTAAAATTAGGGTCAAAGTTCGTGTGTTAGTGATACTATAACGATATTTTCGTGTGAAAATAGATCGATAACGCTTGAAATTTTCATGGAATGTTTTTGATAATTAAACCATTATGTTATTTGTTTTCTATATCTATGTTTCGACGAAGAAGAGCTTTGAAGATATCAACATGGAGTAAGTAGATTTCTAGCTTTGGTGATATCGATATGCTGAAATACCAAAACGGTAAAATTTCAACTTTAAAATTGAATTATTGAAATTTGTCTTATATCGTACGATTACTATGGTTTCACATCGATTACTATGGTTTCACATCGTTCACATCATTTCTTTGGTTTAGATCTATGTTTAGTCGTATAATATGTTCCAATACTATTCTATGAAAAGAAAAACAGTGTGTTCTTAAATAAAAAAACTTATAAAAATAGTTAGAATGTAACTAAACCTGAAATTATAGCTATCATATTTTAGCATTCACACTTGATTAGACATGTTGGCTTTGAGCGTGAATTACGTTGACAGACATATAGATCAGAAGATTGAATGTTCGATTAATGAATGGAATAAGAACATATTTATAGAATAGCATAATCAAGATAGAGTTTGTAGGTGACAAATAGATTATTTTGTTACTTTTTTCCTATTTTCATAGGTGACATAGATTAAGCCCATTTTACACATTTATGAACCCCATTGTTTGAGGCAACAATTTCTTTCAATATCTTACGTAAGACAGGAAGACGTATCAGCTTGCAAGGATAAGATAAAATATGACACCCTTGCATGGACAAAAATCATTGTTTACACTATATTAGGAAAATCGTAGATACGATCAGTGTTACAACATATATGCAGGCCTCGTTCGTTTGCTGGTCGCTGGCGACTGCGACTGCGACCAGCGACCAGCGACTGATCGCTGGTTTTTTTGTGAATTTACTAAAAAATAAGGGTAAATTAGTAATTTTGAATTTTAGTCGCCGCAAATCGCTATTTTAAACAGCGATCAAAAATTGCAATCGCTGGCGACTGGTCGCTGAACCAGCAACTACGAAACGAACATGTTTTAGTCGCGGTCGTCAGCGACCAGCAAACGAACAAGACCGTAATCTTCATATTAGTTATAGAATGCATACAAAGCAAGCATAGATGAAACTGATTAAACAATACACAGTTTAAGTAAGTGAGTAGAATTAATATCATCAAAACTTTACCTTTTCAGACATCTATCTTAGCAACTCTGATCTAACAATTCACAGTTTTATTGTTTGAGTTTTGACACACCTCATTGATTTGCTATGCATATTTAACCCGTAAAGTGCAGTTGCATATTTAATGGTTTGATGGATTCATTTGAAATCTTAGCAGTCAACTAATATTTTTTATACTTACAGATTTATCACAGGGAATTAGCTTGATGAATTAACCATTGACTAGAGAGTGATGCCTCCAAGAATTTAGAATTTTGGCTCTTATTGTCCAAACTATTTTGAACGGCTTCAAAATTTTGAACAAACTTAAAGTAGTACCAGACTACTTTCCTTATTTCGAATGGCTTTCATGACGGCGTTATGAAATAACAATGATTGTAAACAACTTGCTCACTAACATATATATGAATTGTAGAGAGATAAGAATGAAGAGAGAAAAGAATTACTAAGATGGTAGAAATAATGAAGAAATGATCGTGGTCTGATTTGAAGAGTGTACATAGTTGTAGGAAATTAAGAAAAATATTGTGGAAGTTATTAGATCAGCCACGATTTAATGTGCTTTTGGTTTTCTAATAGATATGTAATTTGAAAAATTTAGTAACATAAAAACGAATAGGAAAAGAGAAAAAAAAAAAATCAAAATTACACTTTTGACAACAAAATAATAATTATTTTTGTAAATATTTACAAATCGAAGAGGTTTACTGAAATATGTACGACAACTTTAATAGTTTTAGATGTGTTTCGAGAATATAGCTGAAATATATGAGGTTGTATTATCATTAATTAATAAAATTACTCAATATTTTTGTCAACAGCTTAGTTATATTCAAACAGAGTGGAGAACCAATCCAGTGTAGTTATGACATCATAATTACAATTTCATGGAAGAATTCTAGCACAACTTAAATCAAAAGGAGAGCTCTATCCAAATTATTAAATAGTTTATCATCTTGTATTTTCTATTATACCATATAATTCATGAAACTAGTCACAAGATCCTGATATTCACTATAAAATATCTATGCAGATAGACATTGGCTAGAACCAATTATAAATGATTTAAAAATCATTGTAGAATCATGTTTTATTTAAGCTAGCAGAAGATGCTCTAAGATAATTTGTTGGTAAATCATCATGCAACCTATTGACTGTTAGATACCACTAGATTGATCATACACATTACATTTCTTAAGAAAAAACATATAAAAGAAAAAAGCAAATTTACAAAATAGTTTTTTCTTTTAATTTTAAAGCATCCTCTGCTAGCTTGCGTTTGAACCCCACATATCCTTGAAGCATTCATTGACATTGGCCATGAAGCTTTCGCTCCATAACTTCTCCACAAATATTACCCATCAAATGATAAAATGCCATAAGCTCTGAGAGTTGCTCTATGTTCATTTTGTTCATCATGTTCCTTGCCAACCTCTGCTTATCTTCGTCCATTTTCAACTTTTGCATGTATGATCCTCCGTTCCTCACTGTTGCTCCCATCTGCTTCAGCCTCGTCTCTTGCTCTGCACTTAGTGCTGTGTTCGACTACACAATTCATACCATACACGAAAGAAACAAACTTAGCAAAAAAAGACAACAAACCATGGGTCAAGAAAGAGCAAGACATCACTAAGGTTATTACGGGTCGGGCCGGCCGAGACTGGCTCTGATTGGCTTACATGCAGGTTCAGTTTTCCTCCAGACCAATCGAGACTGGTTTACACCTTCATGTTTGTGTCCCCCACAGATCAAACAAATAAGAGCCTGACACATGTTTGGAATCAGGACTGGTCCAGTCCGGATTTCATTGGCCCATCGCAACAACCACAGACATCATCTAATTCTAACCCCCACCAAAATGAATGCTATGTATTTTTAAAGTAGTGGCTTTTACTATGTAACCTTTAATGAATGCGAAAGGCCAAAAACGTGACTAAACCATTTTTGCCTCTTGCAATAACAAGTGATTGGATGATTGATTTTGTACGAAGTCTAAAGAAAAGAGAGAAACTTTGGTGATCTCTTTACCTCAAGAAACTCAGCTCCAACTTCAAGTTCTGATTCTTTTGATATGGTCTTCCCAGGTGCTCCTCTGGTGTACATGTATCTTGCAAGTGAGAAACTGCGAACCAGTATCTTTCTTTTATTCTCCATTTCTCTATCAAGCTTCAATTTTTTTGGAATAGACATTGAGCTATTCAGCTTCTTCTGATATGCAATCACCGCCTTTGCAAATTCCTGCAAATTAAATCAAAATCACATTATGGCCACTCAATTTCACAATGTGACTAAAACTACCTTCAAATTATCTTCAAACTATCTTCACGAAACACACAAACCTGATATGCAGCAGGACAACCAGGATAATCAAACTCATCAAGATCATGCTTTCTCATTCTCTCTGGATGAAACTGCAAACCCATTATGAATTTGCCTTCTTCAGGATTGTATGCATCAGGATCGTAAAACCCTTCCATTAATCCATCAGAAGCAAACGCCATTGGCACAAACCTTTGTGCTAATCTCTTAACACCTTGATGGTGATAACTATTAACCAAAATCTCCATATTTTCACCATCCAACGATTCTTTAAACCAAGAATGGAGTGGACTGTTCTCAACTATCCTCACAACATGTCTATGCCCATCATAGTTCTCATAATCTATATGCTTTGTTCTTCGTTCTTCCGGTAACTTATTCGTTAGCTCTTTCTCTAAGTCTAAATAAAGACTCCCACCACAAGCAACATTCAAAATCTACAAAAGAACACCATTATCATCATTGACATTTTCTGTTTCACAAAGCAAAAGACATATAACACAAAAGAACTACCTGACAATTTACTTACTTGTGATCCTCTGCAGATTCCTAAGTAAGGAATGTTCTGTTCAAGACAAAGCTTAGCTAGGCCTAGCTCAATGGAATCTTTCTCTTTATCAATAGCTGTATCACTCGCATGTGTTTCTCTAATCTCTTGAAGATCTTCTGGAGAGAGTGAAGATATTTCAGATTCATATAGAGAAGGATCAATATCTTCTCCTTCACAAAGAAGAACTCCATGGATTGGTTTAAAGCTCTCAAGTAACAAGTGCACACCAGTGACTCGTGGTACAATCACAGGTACACATCCGTAACGTACTATCAAATCAAGATGGTATTCACCTGAAAAACAGAATCAAAATCAAAAACTTTAAATACCCAATTCATGTTTATATAAATTATATTGAGCATGAAAACATTAACAGATGAAAATAAAGAGAACCCATGAACAAACTTTCGAAAAGTTTCGACTTTTAACCAAAAAATCAAAATCATGCAAAACAAAAAAGCAAAAAAGGAAGAGTTTTTTGTTTTCCGAACCAACGAAATCGACGAATTTGTTTTTACGAACGGTGCGTCTGGAGACAACGAGGACGCGAGGAAGGATTTGAGAGAGATCATTCACCTTCAGATTATCCATCTCTATTGTCCCCATTTATCTACCCAGAAAATTATAATGAAAATCAAAATCAAAAATAGTTTTTGTTTGCGTAGATCCAATGCGACGTGAGAAGAAACGAAGAGAATTCTCGTGACATACAGATAGAGAGAAGCAAAAGGCTTATTTATAATGCGGAAGAGAGGTTAAAGCCGACTTGGAATTTCTTCATTTTTTTATTTTAATTTTTCTATATTTATAAGTAATAAATATTGTTCTTTTTTTTTGTTCGGTTAATTTTGTTGGTTTGGGACTTTGAAGGAATACGACAGGTCTAATTAAGTTGCTGACTAGCTTGGACTGTATATAAGTATATTAAAAGAAAGAAATCAATTTTGTTTTGGGAAAGAAATTTCTATTAATTTTAAAAATTTAAAGAATTAAAGAGGTAATGAATTGAATTCACATAAGTAGTGTCTGGTTAACAACTTCCTCAGATCAAATCTAAATATTTGAGTGGCCCTATGTAATTAATTTTATGCGGCCCACCTTAGTAATTTTTAATTGCCTTCTGTTATTTTCCTTTTGGTTGTAGATTATATGAATTGTGTTGTCCTTAATTTCTACAATGTTGCAAAGTACATATATAACAAGTATGTAATCATTGAAAATTTGTTAGTGAAATACTTAGATGTATACCGTTTTAAAATGTTATCCGTATAATAAATTTAGGATTAGATTTTTTGTCAGCAATAAAATCAACTAGATTTAATATATAAATCAACTAGATTTCATTAGGTAGAGTTTCTTGATAAACTCCAATAGGTTTGTGATGTCAATTATTGAGTTGAGTTTTGAGTTATTAGAATTAGAAATCATATTCGAATCAGCTTCCACCCAAACACCTAGGAGTCGTATTCATCCTATCAGCTTCTACCTAAGAGATTGGTCTTAAACTACCTTTCGAATCCAAGGCTTAGGAACAATGCTCAAGTGATTTATCTTTGATCTAAAGAGAGGGTTCTTTTTCCATCTCTGGCGGTTTGAGAATATTTTTTGCTTAAGTTCTTCTCATACACAACAAAACATAAACACTTATCTATTTTTTTCTTTTCACTTTATTTCAACTTAGAATCTAATTCTCACATTGAATTCCCCAAAACCGTCACTAGAGTGTTTACTATCAAATTTTTTTTTAGATTATTCCCTCCATAGACTTTTGAATTTCATTTCCTTTCCAAGCGTCAACCACAAGAGTCTTAGTACCATAACCAACCCCACTTAGACCTAGCTGATCCAAAAGATGTGAACCAGAATCTACATGAGATCTTACCTCTGTCGGCGACACCTTACGCCAAGTTGAATCCGAAAATAGACCTCACAATCACACACAAATAATGTCGGGTTTAAAATGAGGCAATGTTCAAGGCATGATTCTACTCAGACAAACAAGATAGATGCAAAACGATAAAAGAATATCCAAGTATTTTGTGCAATCCACAGGTTCAAACTCAATGCAGAAACTTGATAATTAAGAGTCAAGTTTAGGTTATCACTTAGCAAGGAATGGCATCAGATCACAACATGGTTCAATCAAGTCATGAAGTTTAAACTAAATATTCCTGGCATAGTTTAGTCTTATGTTTCAGTCAAGCAAAACAGGCAGCAAAGAACTTATAACTAGGGCAGTGAACATAGCAAGTGAATCAGCAGGCTTACCAGGCAAAATCGTCATGATCCCCTATGCATATGCAACAATCCTAAGTGAATGTGGCACTCTGCTTTTGTAAAACATTTTCAAAAAAATTTCTGATATTTTTTTTTTGGATGCAATGCATGAAAGAGAAATTAAAGACAAGGAAAACGAAGTTAAGCACCTCTACAACTCTCCCCCAAACTTGAATCACACAATCCCATGTGTAGATAAAAGTTTAAGAGAGAATCGCAGACAAATAAAACAAGAGGAAACATGCAATGGAATTTATAATGAGAGTTAAATAGAGTTGATACCTCAACCGAACAGAGACCACCCCGCTGGGTCTAATTCCATGTTGTCAGTGTTCTGGGGTTGATCGTGCTGTTGATCTTGGTGCATACAAGGATAGAACGGCTGAGCTGGCTGGTCAAAGAAGTTCACTGCTGCATACTGTTGTGGAGCAGTAGACTGCACTTCTTCGGTATGCGGTTTGGCGCTTGATCTTCTTCTCCGACGGGAACGACGTGAGGATGTTTTGGAATGTGATCGAGTTGCTACGTGATGCTGTTGCGGCTCCATGTTCATCGCGGAAATCATTTTGCCACTCGGTTCGACTATGAGGTCGAGGTGAGAGGTCGAGTTGAGATCAAAAGTGAGGTTTCATGGCGTTACTTGTGGAGATTGTTGTTTTGGCGGCATTGGTCGTGTTACATGTGATGACGTCCTGCGAGGTTGCAATGACGTGGAGCGCCTCCTGGTTTGGCGCAAAATTGATGTGGACCGTGTGAACTGGTCAGAAGTTGGGCCTCTAGCGTCGACATGGGTTGTCTCTTTCGATCTCTAACTGCTGGAACCGAGTTTGAAATCCTTGAATTGCGACACAACCCTATCAATTTTCTTGTCTTGCCACTTGTTCCATCTCTGCAAAAGACCAATATGCTTATGGGATGCTCGCACTCCCTTCCATAACCTTGGTTCACTGAACTCCTTAAAGTAGAAGCAATCTGGTGCATCACTGTCTTCATTCGGCTCATTTGCATGTTGATGTGGTATAGGTGTTGAGGTGTGTTTCCTGTGAAGAAGTTTGTGTAGAGGTAAGAATGCGATGTTCCCAACCCCATGAAACGAAGTGATGCTCGTGTTGGGAAGCAAAACCTTCTCTTCGGTCGGTGGAGAGGTAAGCATAAACTTGTACAAACAGGGTCCTCTTCTGCTTTGCGTCCCAACTAAGAAACCAATTCTCTTCAAATACGACATATTAAGCTATTCCGGAGAGATGGGCTTGGACCTCAATGGCACGTCGCAAGCCTCCATGATGCATGTGAGTATCCCACAACCTCAAATAACTTCTGATTCTTTGGATTTCAGCTTCGACGCCTAGACTCTGTAATTAAGCAGCTGCTGTATCAACACCCTTGTGAACCCAGCGTTGTTCTTGTCCCCGAGAAAATGTCAACGATAGTCCGCATAGTTTCTGAGAAAATCTTTGATTCCTTTGTCGATCATTCCCAACTCTGGCAGCCACACAAATGCTAACTCATGTCTGGCGAAGCAGGTGCATGCTATGACCTTATGGAAGTAGCGGATGATAGGGTTCTGGAGCATTGAGCTTTTGCTCTTTAACACATCAAAGTCTTGAAGAACAGCAGTGATCTTCCACACGTAATTAAGCTCGTCGGATTTGAAGTTATTCTCGCGGCCTCTGCAATAAGGAAGTTCGAATAGCTCCTCGAATTGCTTCACTGTCAAGGTATACTGAACCTTGTTGATAGTGAAGGTTAACTCATCGTAGCCTCTCTCACTTCTCCGATGTATGTCGTGCATTGGAAACTCGTGAAGCTCAATTGAAGCAAGAAATTGAAAGGTCTCCACTTTATAGGTTGAGGGATAGTTCGAGGTGAAGTGTGTCAACCCGCAGCTCTGCAGCATATGATCCACATTCTTAGCGATACCCAATTTTACAATTGTCTCTGTGTGAAGATACCTCGTCCCTTTCACGTTCATTTTCCTAAATGCTCTCATTGCGTCCGTGTAATCCATCTGATACTTTTGGTTATTGACAGCTGAGTCATCGATACCGTAGTCGTCCTCACTGGAGGATGATTTTTTTTCCGGATTCCTCATCTTCGTCAACACTTACTCGCACTGTTTTACCTCTCCGGATCTCCTCTCCCCGCTGCATGCGTTCTTGAACTGATTCATCGTCATCGATGTCGATTGGACTGTGTTCACGCATAGAGTATATGAGTCTCTTCACCGATGAACTTCCACCAGATTTCTTCATTTTCTTTCAACAAGCTGCACACTCAAAAGAAACTCAAAGGAGCTTGAGTGCGGTGCGGTTGATGTGGCGCGTCAGGCTTGAGTGTGGTGCGGTCGAGGTTGCTCGTGAGGACTCGGGTTGCACGGTCGAGTTGGGCACGGTCGAGCTGGAGCGGTCGAGTTGGGAGTGGTCGAGCCGGAGTGGTCGAGTTGGCGCGTGAAGCTTGAGTGTGGAGCGGTCGAGCGCGTGTGGTCGATTTGGAGCGTGGTCGAGTTGGAGCGGTCGAGCTGAGCGCGGTCGGTGGTCGAGTTGGACGCGGTCGAGCGGTGCGGTCAGAACGGTGTGGAGTGGAGCTTGGTTGGTGGATCGTGAGGTGCTCGAGTTGGAGCTTGAGGGAGCTCGAGTTAAGGCTCGGAGCGGTGAGCGTTGGTGACTCGAGCTGGAGCGTGGCAGAACGGACTCGAGCTTGATAGGGTGTGCTTGCGGTCGAGGTGGCGCGGCGTGAGCTTTTGGTGGTCGAGTTGGCGCGAGGTGGAGCTTGCGGTGCGGTCGAGTTGTGGAGGTGCGGTCGAGTTGTCGAGACTTCCTAATTGAAATCGAAGAAGAGGAAATCGTGAGTGAGTAGAAAGAGTGAAAAGTGATGAAAGAGGAAGGAAAAAAGAGTGAAGAAACAGTGAGTAATAGTGGTGGACAGGAGAACGTGAAATTGGAAGAGAGAAGACAAAACATTAAGTTTTTTTTTTTCTTTTTTTCTGATTTTTTTTTCCAGGTCAACTCGGTTGCAGCGCGGTGACCGTGCCGTGGTGTGCTCGAGTTCGCAAGCTTCCTGGAAGTTAAAATAAAAAACCAATGAGACAAGAAAATTGGTCAAAACGCAATCTAAAATATTTACAAAGGATATCGTAGGATTGCCTCCCAAGTGCGCTTGCTTAAAGTCTTGAGCTTGACTTTTCACACTCAGGTGAAACCGAGAAGAACCGAAGTTCCCTCGGGTTTGGTTTCGTCAGCCAAGTAAGGCTTAACTCTTTGACCGTTCACAGTGAAATCTTCCCCATCATTGTTGATCAAAGTCACAGCTCCATATGGTAAGATTTCTTGAACTTTAAACGGACTAGACCATCTTGACTTCAATTTTCCAGGAAACAACTTAAGCCTTGAGTTGAATAGCAGCACCTGATTACCAGCTATGATCTTCCTAGGTGTAATATTCTTATCATGGAAGGCCTTAGTTCTTTATTTGTAGACCTTTGAGCTCTCATAAGCTTCAAGTTTGTTCTCCTCCAAGTCATGGAGCCCCATCAATCTCCTCTCATGAGCTATCTTCAGATCAAAATTCAACAGCTTGGTAGCCCAGATGGCTTTGTATTCGACTTCAACGGGTAAGTGACAACACTTCCCATACAGTAACTGAAAGGGTGTTCTTCCTATCGGGGTTTTGAATGCTGACCAACCCTCCTTGGAGGTGCCCACAACTCGAGCTAAGATGACTTTGATCTGCCTATTGGATACTTCAACCTGTCCACTAATCTACGGAGGGTAAGGCGTTGCAACCTTATGTTTCACTTCATACTTCTTCATTAAATTCTCAACATTTTGTTGATGAAGTGAGAACTGCCATCGCTGATCACAACCCTCGAGATTCCGAACCTTGGAAATATCACATTCTTGAAGAGCTTTAGCACAACTCTACCATCGTTGGTTGAACAAGCTATTGCTTCAACCCATTTTGAGACGTAATCCACTACAACCAGAATGTAGTTGTTCCCATGTGAAGGAGGGTTGAAAGGTCCTATGAAGTCTATACCCCAACAGTCATAACTTCCACTTCCTAAGAAACTCATGATGTCTTTGACCGTCTTTGGTGGCTGCAACTGAACCATAACATCAATCTTAGCTCGATCCACCTCAATACCCTTCTCTGATATCTTGTGACCCAACACAATTCATTCTCTGACCATGAAGTGACATTTCTCCTAGTTCAACACTAGATTTGTTTCCACACACCTGCTAAGTACCCTGCACAAATTTGACAAACAAGAGGAGAAGGAGGAGCCATGAACAGAGAAATTGTCCATGAAGACTTCGACCATCTCCTTAATCAGATCTGAAAAATAGATGTCATGCAGCATTGGAAAGTAGCAGGCGCATTACACAAACCAAAAAGCATTCTCCTATACATAAATGTACCATATGGAAATGTGAATGTTGTTTTCTCTTGATCATCTGGGTGTATAGGGATTTGAATGAATCCACTATACCCGTCTAAGAAACAATAGTAAGGGTGATTGGCTAGTCGTTCTAGCATTTAATCAATGAAAGAAAGTGGGTAATGATCTTTTCTAGATCTAGAGTTCAATTCCCTATAATTAATACACATTCTATGATCAATTATAGTTCTAGTGGGGATCAGTTCATCTTTATCATTTCTAATCACAGTAATACCTCCCTTCTTAGGAACACAATGAACAGAGGAAACCCACTTGCTACCAGATATTGGATAAATCACATCATCATCTAACAACTTAAGAATTTATTTTTCACTACTTCCTTAAGATTTAAATTCAATCTCCTTTGGTGCTCAATGCTTGAATGCGATTCGTTTTCCAGATGAATTCTATGATGTTGAATTTCATCACGTCATTGATGTCGAATTTCATCACGTCATTGATGTTGAATTTCATCTTGAAATTCTTTCTCAGGTTTAGCTCGATCTCACCTTTTTATACATCAACCACTGCACCCGGCAGTAGCCAAGAAAGGTCTTCCAAACAGCAGTGGATCTTTATGTTCTTCATCCATCTCAAGAACTACGAAGTTAGTGGGAATTTCCACACTTCCAACTTTGATGGGCGGATCCTCCAGAATACCATGAGGAATTCTTACTGATCTATCAGCCAGGATCAGTGAGATTTTGCAAGACTTAAACTTACTGAAACCCAACCTTTGTGCAACAGAGAATGGCATGAGACTGATAGATGCACCCAAATTGCATAAGAAATTGCTAAAGGTTAGAGGGCCTAGTGAGCAAGGGATCGTGAAAGTGCCTGGATCATCAAGCTTCTTGGGTACAACTTTCTTTTGAATAATAGCATTGACCTCGTGAGTGAGCACTACTATTCCTTCAACTTCTTGAGTTTTCTCCTTGATCGCATCTTTCAGAAATTTCTAGTACGGAGGCATCAACATGAAGGCGTCTATGATAGAAATCTTCACCTCTGTATCCTTCATCTGCTTATGGAAAAGAGCATTATACTTCTCAGTCAACTCTTTCTTAAATCTTTGGGGAAAAAGCAGCTGTGGTTTATACGGCGGAGGAACAAATTGCTTGTTCTTTTCCTGAAGAGCTGACAATTTTTGAGCATCTGAGGGTTGCACACGACCTGGCTGGTCGAGTTGAATGTGAGACAAGACTTTTTCCACTGGAGGTTGCGCTTGACTGCCTTCAGCTTGAGCAAGTTGGTCGAGTTGAACATTTGGAGTTGAGCTTTCGGTTGTACCTTTGATTAGCTTATCCTCCCCTTCTTGAATGTTACTGTCCGCAGTAACCTTGGGGCTCTCGGCATGAATGAGCAACTCACGGCCACTACGCAGAGTGATAGCATTAGCATGGTATTCCTTTGAGTTCTGAATTGCTTTCCGAGTGAGTTGTCCAAGTTTCTTCACAATAGAAGAAGATGCTTGTTGAATCTCAATATACTTAATATGTGCATTCAATGCTTCAAATTTACAATTTAGATCATGATGAGAAGCATATATCTTTGAGTGCACATCATCAACCTTCTTTTGCAGCTCAGTAGCAGTAGTAGTCTGACCCTTTAGAATATGTTGGAGTAGATGGACAACCTGTGGAGTTTGTTGAGTTGGCGTTTGAGTTTGTGCTTCGTATCCGGGTGGTGCGGTGGGGGCAGGCTGAAGACTCTGGTTGTATTGGTGCTTAGGCACATATGCTTTGTTCTGAACC
Source organism: Lepidium sativum (assembly GCA_023374145.1). NCBI lineage: Eukaryota > Viridiplantae > Streptophyta > Magnoliopsida > Brassicales > Brassicaceae > Lepidium > Lepidium sativum. The sequence goes on along the minus strand of JAKUCM010001390.1, from coordinate 36,060 downwards.
TGTTGGGTTTTGGGTGGGTAGACTTGGTCTTGGGGGTTTGCAACATTGGTGTTCATGTAGGAGAGGATTGGATTTGGTTTGTAGTTGTTGTACGTCTTGTAGCCTCCTCCTTGATTTTTCACAAAGCTAACCTCTTCAACCTGATCATCCTCCTCTGTATCATCTTTGTCGTCTTCACACACGAAGTGGACATGTTTCTGTTGTACCAAGAACACTTTATCTAGTTTCTCATTCAGAGCTTTGATCTATCTTCTGCTTACCGAGTCTGAATCAGCCGAACCTCTCACAGTTGTGTCAAAGTCCTCACCGTATTGTCCATCAGCTTGTGTAAGGTTCTCCATTAGTTCCCATCCCTCATCAACAATTTTGTTCAGGAAATTTCCATTGGTAGCAGTATCCAGTAGCATACAAATCTTTGGCATGACACCATGGTATGTTTTAAATGATTCTGTGCTGAAACCATGGTGGGGACACTGAGACTGATATGTTTTAAATTGTTCCCAAGCTTCAGAGAATGATTCAGTACCCTTTTGCACAAAGCTTGAAATCTCATTCCGGAGCTTGGCAGTTCTAGAGTTGGAGAAAAACTTGGAAAGGAAAGCTGTTTTGCACTCATTCCAGGAGGTGATAGAGCCTTGCGGTAGATGTTTCTCCCAAACTTTGGCTTTGTCTCCAAGAGAGAATAGGAAAAGCCTAAGCTTAAATGCATCTTCACTAACGCCATTTATCTTAGTTAGGCTGCAGAGCCTGAGCAATGATTCCGTGCTGAAACCATGGTGGGGATACTGAGACTGATATGTTTTAAAATCGTTCCCAAGCTTCAGAGAATGATTTAGTACCCTTTTGCACAAAGCTTGAAATCTCATTCCGGAGCTTGGCAATTCTAGAGTTAGAGAAAAACTTGGAAAGGAAAGCTGTTTTGCACTCATTCTAGGAGTTGATAAGGCCTTGCGGTAGATGTTTCTCCGAAACTTTGGCTTTGTCTCCAAGAGAGAATGGGAAAACCCTAAGCTTAAATGCATTTTCACTAACGCCATTTATCTTAGTTAGGCTGAAAAGCCTATCAAACTCATCCAGATGATCAAGAGGATCTTCAGAAGGGAATCCGTGAAACTTATTGTTTTGGAGCATAGCAATGACACTGCTCTTGATCACAAGTTGTTGTTCTGAATAGCTGGAGGAATAATCCCTTGGCACTGTGTGTGAGTACTTGGGGCATCACCAGCTCCAATGGTTCTTGGCCTCCTCGTTTGAGGCCCTTGTATATGATGTGCACCCTTAGTGTTTGATCCTTGTGGGGGATCCATATGTTCTGTGTTTTCTTGTTCGCTGTGGATGTTGTTTCTCTACTCTCTCAACTCTCGAGGAAGTTGATTAATGTTGTCAAGAATGCAGAGATGATTATGACTACCCTTGGAACATGTCTGCATACAATGGGTGAACTCAATTCGAGCAGGTTGGTTGAGGTGAATTTGAAAGTTGCAAAATGACCTGAAACAGAACGACATGACAAAACCAGAAGTGAGTGAGTAGTCACGAAACAAAAGGAACTTGGTCTCACAAAGTCTATAATCTTAAATGTAGTTAGCAAACACCTAATTGGCAACGGCGCCAATTTGGTAACATGGATTTTCACTCAATCACGGATCAAATAAATCCTAATGCACTATCATGGTCATCGTAGTACTTTAGGTGTCAATCCAAATGAGTGTCTAACTAGCAATCAAGACATGATAAACTACTCTAATTCAAGCCAATTAATAGTGGTTTAATTATCTAACAGCCTAAATTGCAATATATAAATTAAACAACGGAAAAAACTAAAATAGCGGTAAACGACTAACAACGGAAAACAAGTAACAACGGAAAATAGGCAACAGTGGAAAACAAGCAATAGCGAAAACATGCAACAACGGAAAATCATCAACAACGGAAAACAGGAAACAGCGGAAAACAAGCAACAGTGGAAAACAGGCAACAATGGAAAACAGACAACAGCGGAAAACAAGCAACAACAGAAAATAGACAACAACAGAAAACAGGCAACAACGGAAAATAGAGAACAGCAGTAAGCAAAGAGGGTTCGTGAGGAGATGGATATAATGGATCAATGGATCACCTAGGTCACTAGATTGCTTAACAAAACTCAACGGAGAAAATCCCTAGGCATTAAGTTCGTAAACTACTCAATCCACTATCGTGGCAGACAGACTCAGAGAAGCTATCAACAGACCATATCATCATAGGCGTTTAACAACCTATCTAGCATAATGCATCAACCTAATCTAGCCGATAAAAAACTTAGACAATCAATCCCTTGAGCTAAGTGTGTAAATTTCTAAGATGGTTCGATCAAACATTTTATCAAACACTTGTTGGGTGCTAAAACATCTAGGAACGAATTTCAATTGATCAGAGAGAAATAAGCATTAACAACACCTAAACATAAGAGACCAAAGCAATTATAACCTTGAGCAACCTAGAAGATCTAAGATTCGTACTAATCTACATCCACCTCCTCTGAAACCCTAAGTAACTACTCAGACATAATTTGTGAACCAAGCATAACAATCATATGAAATGAAGACATAATCATAAGACTTATAAATAACGGTAGATAAAGACAACTGTAATCGTGGTATGACGGTCAAGGTGATTACAAGGAGAATCACTGCTCCCTAAGGTTTACAACAAAAAAAAAGCAAAAACTTCGATAGCCGTCTTTTTCATATTTAGGAGTCTATATACTCCTCTTCATAAAACCTAAAAACGGCCCAAAATAAACACAACAAAAAGTCCATCAAGAGGTCTGTGGTCTCGGCCCATATGTGAAGTGACCCAAATCAAGCTGTTGTTACAATTGGTGGCTTCCACTCCAACTGAGGTGATGTGGATCATAGCCGAGGTGATCACGGTCGAGGTGAGCACGGTCGAGGTGAGCATGGTCGAGGTGATCACGGCCGAGGTGATTACGGCTGAGGTTGTCATGGTTGCCTCCTTCGTGCTTCATCAGTGCATCATCCAAGTGCCGTTATTCCTCACGTCGAGATACGTCTTTGAAGTTCCTGAAAATTCTTGAAAACAACTCCAAAATGCAAAATGTATGCGTGAGAAATGGGTGAGAATTGTAGCTAATGGTATGAACAAGTGATGAAAATGTATGGAATGTAATGTGAAAAACTCACTAAAAATAGTTAAATACACACATATCATGAATCCGATATTTGTCCCTGGCTACGCGAGGAAGACCATAAAACGACAAGAAGGAAAATCTTGGCAAGAAAATCTCTCTCTCTCTCTTGTTGGCCATTAGCTTCTATATAGAAATTGAGATTGATGAAAATAGAGATGAGGAATCTGACTTTGGAGCATTTGTTCATTAAGATTCGAAGTATTCGGATGATGATTTGGAGCCTCATTCATTGCAACGTTCAAAATAAAAGGATTAGATGAGGACAATCTGTATCCTTTTCAAAGAGAAATTAATCATATGGATTTATCATACTTTTATGTTTTCTTTGGCGTTCTTATCAAATCCTAACGATTTATCATGACGATTGGTGAAACGAGGAAGGTTATCTCAGAATCTGTTTTGCTATGTTCTTGATGTATTATGTTTTTTTTTGACATCGGAATCTCATGTTTTTGCTTCTGTTCTTTGTAGTGTTTGATTGTTCTTGTTCTGTAATGATCTGTTAATGAATACATTAACTGATATTTTGTAGGAGGTGTGATGCGGAATGCCGAAGAAATACTCACTCCAAGTTGTAAGGATAGTCCTGAGTCTTCAAAGAACTTGAGTAACCTCCATCTTAGATATATCAACCTAAGATTGTCGTTGTTTCAACTCGCCTTCAATTAAGCAAGGTTGTAGAACCACATAATGTTGACTCGAGTAGCCTCCACCTTTAGTATATTAAACGAAAGATTGTTGCTGTTTCGACTCGCCCCTTCACGCCAATGGCTAGGAATGGCCACACAAGTGTGATGAAAATCAGTTGATAAACCAGTTTGATCCCTTGGATATGACACACCAAGAAAGATCGAAAAGTTCACAAAGAACAAAAGAGAATCACTCTCAAATTTATTGATAAAAAGTTTGATGCTCACAAATGAGAATTACATGAGTTTATAAAGAAAAGAAAGAATTCTCTAGATTCCGCTAGACTTATTGAATGTCTTAAAGATGAAGAGTAAAGACTACTAAGTAAATGACAAGTAAATTCCACAATTTACTTTGACTTGAATGAGAAGGACTCTTGAACTTTTGGCCTCCAAAATATCTTTTAGTCTACCAAATTCGTCACTATTCATGTGTAGGACTTTAAGACTTGATTTAGAACTTTTCTTGGACTTGTAAAAAGCTCAAAGTGGTTTGAACTTGTCAAGTATAAAGTCCAATGGATTCCTTATGTTGTTCTTTGTCCAAAAGGACTTGAATAAATCCACAAATGCTCTCCTTGATTTGTTTAGTCCGTGATCTTGTAATTGGACCGACTGAAATCTGTAAATCTCTCTCGTGATCTTCATTGCTTAACTCCAAGTTCTCTTTAGCTTCATTGCTCCTTCCCGAAACACAAACCCGGAACTAGTCGGATGGAGTAGATAATTTCCTTGTTAAAATGAAAAGAAAGGTCAAAACCCCCTTCCCAAACCATGCATTTTTCATTGCACATAACTTTCTCTATGTATACATAGAAAACTAAGTTTCTTTGGTTAAGGCTCCGAATTCAATACTCAGTAAATTTCATCTTAGTCTTACTGTATGAAAATTTATAATAGACATAAATGACTTTCGATAATAGAAATAAAATAATTTGGATAATAGAAAAGAATTTATTTGTTATCTCTCCATAAATTTTGGTTTAATTTATGAGGTCTCGGAACCCAATTATTCATGATTGACCAAAAAGATAAAGAATGTCCAAATACCAAATTCTCACTCGATATAATCTTTTAGAAGCATAATAACTTCTTGAGAAGATTAAAGAAAGAATTTGGTCTTCCATTGTAAGGAATTCTTCCAATAAACCCGAGCCCAACCTTTTTAAAAAAGCCCGTACAATACTTTTGTGTTTACGAGCCAAAGTTTTTAACAAAACTTTGACGAAATATATTTTATTTGATACAAATTTTGTTTTTGTAGATCCGTTGTAATAATGAGAAATATTTCTACATATATGCACAAATAGGTTGAGAATATCATAATCTAATGAATCCGTCCATGTCGATTTACTAATGGGATGCCCTAATACATTACAAAATTTATCTTTAGCCAATATCCAATTGGTTTAAAATGGGTTTGCAAGGTAAAACGAAATTCGGATGGTAGCATAAAGAGACACAAAGAGTCTCGAAATCTCAAGAAGAGAAAAGTATCAATGAAAAAGAATATCTCAAATTCATTGGATGTTTAAGGTACTTGATTCATACACAACCGGATCTTGCCTTTAGTGTTGGAGTGTTGAGTAGGTATATACAAGAACCTAAAGAGTCTCACGGTGTGGCACTAAAGAGGATTCTAAGGTATGTTCAAGGAAAATTAACCCACAGACTTAGTTTTTTTCAAGATAGAGAAAAAAGTTTGGTTGGTTATAGTGACGCTAGCTAAAATGTTGATTTAGATGATGTGAAGAGTACAACTGGACATATCTTCTACTACAATGAATGTCCGATAAGTTGGTGTTCTCAAAAACAAGAAACGGTGGCTTTATCATCATGTGAAGCTGAGTTTATGGCAGCAACCGAGGCAGCAAAATAAGCCATATGGCTCCAAGAACTACTAAGTGAAATAATGGAGAAAGAGAGTAAGAAGATTCAGATTATGATAAATAATAAGTCAGCCATCTCGCGTACTAAGAATCTGGTTTTCCTTGGTCAGAGTATGCATATTCAAAAGAGGTTTCACTTTATTAGGGAATGTGTAAGTAATAAACTAATCGAAGTGGAGCATGTTCCCGAAAATGAACAAAAGGCGGATATTCTTACCAAAGCTTTAAGAAAGAACAAGTTCAAAGAAATGAGGGACCTAATAGGAATTCAAGCCTTGGTAAAGAACCGCCACTACGTCTTTCATATTGGCGATCACCGGAAGCCTTATGATAAATGGTATTGGATGAAATTTGGACACAACATAGCCACAAAAGTTAGATTTCATTTGAATGTGGTTTGAAGGAATTTTGACAAGCGATATGGGGAATTTACTCTAGATAGGTCATTCTGCCGAAACAATCTAAATTCTCGCGCATTAGCTCGTGAAAACAACTCAAGAAAATGCACCAGACCCTTAGCTCGAGATTATTTTATCGAGAATCCAAACACACCATTTGTCTTCATTTTATATGACCCGGTATGTATTGGGTCGACCAGATCTGTTTTTAACACATTAAAGCCCTAATGTTTATGAGTTAGAAGATCTAAGCTTTAATTTTATAATCTTTTATAACATATTGAGAGAGAGTTTGAGGGAGAATACTCGAGACCCATTTGTATCATCCTATTTGGATCATTCCTTTGATCTATTGTAAGAATCTATTTATCTTTATCTCTTCTCTATTTCATTATGTTCATCTTTTCTTATTTTGTTTTAATTTTCATTCTTATGAGTTAGTATTATTTTTTGGGGTTGATGGTTGGATAGATCTAGGACTAGATGATTGATTTTTGATGCTTAACCTGTTAGATTCCTTCATATTAGGTGTTCTTAATAGTAGATTTATATTGGCCATTTAAATCTAGATGTTCGGATATTTTACGCATGGAAGGTGTTTGTGAAAATTCTCGAAATAAATATTTAAGAGTTAAGCATCCCTAGCCACTCGAAAATGAAGTCAAGGTGTTTAGTGGTCGTAGTGAGCTTGTGTTCATTGCTTATTGATCTTTGAATTTGCAAATAGAAGTTTAGCTGATTGATAAAGGTTCAATACCATGAAATTGAGTTTATTTAGTTGAGTATTTCATGATCTAGGTTGAGCTTCATTATTTTCTTAAACATCTCTAGTAGATTATATTTTCCGGTTAATCATTTGCCTAATCAAAGACCCATTGCATTCCTTGATTCTCTAAGTTTGATCTTGATTGCCTTTTGTTGTTTGGTTTCATTTGAGTTTGCTTTGATCTTAAGTTTAGTAGTTTATGCTTTGTTTCTTTTGATTAAGTTTAATTTGGTCATTTTTCTCAATTTTACTAATTGTAGATGGTCTTAGTGTGTTGATTCTATGTTTTTTGTGGGATTTGATCCTCAAGTGCTCATAACGTCAACCATTTGTATTTCTTGGTAATTTGTGTGTTAAAAAGCAAAAATCCTGCATGTATTAGTATTGTATAAATTTCAACACTAAAACGGAAAAAAAAGTAGGAACTGGTTTCGTCTGGATTTTACATTGAGATCGCATATTTGAGGGAGGAAAAACCCGAAAACCAACTGAACGTTTTTCTTAGTGTTGTTTCATACATGAACTTGCGACTGCATCTTATTTATACAAGAATTGTCATAAAAAATCAAAAAGTAGAAATGAACCTAAAAGAATATGGCTGAAACTTTCATTAACTGTTAATTCTATTAGTGAACAGTAAAACCTACTATATAGTCGATCGAGACAGAAAAATAACAATTTTCAAACCAAACTTTTTTATTGTGTGTTGTTTTCTATACAAATTATATCTTTTTCCAAAATCAACATGAGGTACAAACTGTTTGCCAAAATTATAATTGATTGGTATTAATGTTTGTTAACTCTTAAATATCCAACACTTTTAAACATGTTTATGGTAATTGATAATGTGTTGACATAATTATCAGAACAATGCCGAATATATTTTTTAAATAATATTTTACCATTATTTGTCTCCAATTCCTTACATTCTTTTGGTTGAAAATATTCAAAAGGTTATATATGTTATGTAATTTATTTCGACAATCTCCCAGTATATCAATAGACATGTCATTGTTATTTTTCTAACTAAAACTCAGAAAGACTAAATTGGTATATAGGTGCACGTAAATAACATGATCAACAAAAGATCAAGATTTGATAATATTATTTTTTCTTTATCATAATAACTATTTATTTAATTTAGTAATTTGGTTTGGTTACAAATGCATATACACTGGGTTTTTAATGTAACTACACAAATATGGCTTTCACTCAACCATTTTGTCGCAACAATCTTCAGTGGCGTTTGTGTAATACCCACGTGTTGCGGACCGGTCTAGATGGTTCAAGGTAAGTCCATGGAACATGTAGAGAGGCTGAGAGAAGATAATCCGGGTTAATAAGTGGTCAAAGGGATCAAAATATATGGAAAACTTAGTCTGAAAGTAAGTTAAGTAGAATAAGGCAAGTAAGTAGCTCCGTTAGCACCCAGCTATGTAAGCATGTACATGTGGTAACAAGGCAGATATCTACGTGAGCAGGTTCGGGTAGAAGGCACATAGGTCCCTAGGTTAGTAACTCTGTAAGCAAAATGAGCTTAGGCGAATCAGGCAGCTGTGTGAGCTACTATGTGTCAAGTCTGAAATTGACTAAGCAGGACGTGTCAACGGTTAAGGAAAACCCTTGGGCGATGTCTCTTTAGGAAACCCAGTGGTAAAGGAAGCTTCGGGTGATCCAACCCTATATATATATGCCTCATTCTCTTCACTTGGAGGCATCACGAGAAAGTTAGTGAAATTGGAGAGAAACTCTAAGAGCAAAGAGTGATAAGTATAGCGAATGGAAGTGATCCATGCTTGATCAAAAGGTGTCAGAGTCAAGTAGGTAAAGGTGAGGGGTTGACCGTGGATCGTGATTGTTATCATGCGAATATGTGTTTAAATGCCTTGATTGTGATATATGCTTGTCATGATATTGATTGAGTTCGATTGATGGACGGCTCAAGCTGTATAGTCAGAACCTGGGTTCGGATACGTGTCTGACAGCTGGATAGTAGCGAGGTACGTAGGAACCAAGGATTGATGTCCGGAGCAGTACCGAGCGTTCAATCAGTCTGTATAGATGTAAAGTCACATATGGTGATTTGAGGGATAGATTGATTATCTTGAGTGATTGATTGTGATGATGGTTAGACATGTGAGACGAAATGATCCGCTCATTGAGCATGTTGTGTTTATGCATTTCTTGTTAATGCAGGTAAAGGTAGCAAATGTGTGGACTAAGGTTAATAGGATCCTCAATGGTAGTATCCTAAGCCCATCAGATGCAGGACAAGACTTAGACTCGGTTGTCGAGTTTCGGGCTAAATACTCCAAAGATAAAGGGGAGACGACATTCCTTGGTAAACATGTGAAAGACAAAGGGGAGACAAGCTTATTAGACATGCTTCAGCTGTATAAACTCAATGCCTCACCCAGAACTCGAGAACCGGAGCAGCAAACAAGAAGTTCACGTCAACAACCTTCCCCAGAGAATCAGGAAGACATACACTCAGTTATCAAGGGTCTCCAGACGCTACCAAGAGAATTATAACAGGGAGTTTATTTCTATGGATTCCTGACTCAATTATATAACTACTCGAGGTTCAATAAGCCCAATCGAAGCTTGGAGCCGAAAGTTATGAATTTTACAAGTTGAACCTTCTGCACTAAGGCCTTATGCGCAACAACGTCAACTTTCGAGCAACATAGCCCAGCTCAGGAGTGGCCTTCACTCCGGATCACTTGGAGATTATTCTTGGGCCTTTTAGTGATCCAGAATGACCAAGAACGCATCAAAAGCCCGACGGATCCTCCAGATACCCACTTTACAAGAAGAAGGGCCAAACTGAATCTGTTTAAGGAAAGTCTGGGAGCCCCTTCCCTTAAGAGCTTGCAGACTTATGTGTGGCCACCAGGAGACACTCTAAGACATTCATAAGCATCCAAGAGAGTCTTCCCATGCTCCAGAACGCACAGGATTAGGTGAATCCTCCTCATTGAAGACTTCCTATATCCGTCGATCACCAAATCTTCTCTAACAGCTCTAAGATCGACGGTCCTCATCACTTTTCCGTTGGAGACTTGATTATGTGATATTTCCTTTCTATTTTAAGCATATTACCGTTGTAGCATTTAGCCTATATAAGCTCAAGCCTTTCTTTGTATTTTGCAGACTTGAAAGACGTAAAACCACTTGAATGATGAAATTCTCTTTGTTAGAATACTTAGCTGCCTTCTCTTTCTTTTGAGGATTCAAGAACGAGAGACGAGTCAAGCTTGTGAGGATTCCAACTTGACGGATCCGAGATTGTCAGAAGAATAATCACCCTCCTTTGTGGTTCTCATTCATGAAATTCTACCAAAAACTAGTCTTCATCTGTTTGGACTCACCAAGGTCGAGCCGTTGAATTCATATCCGAGACCTCACCACCAAGGCTCCTATCATCTGGTATCAGAGTTAAAAGCTACTACCCCAGGTTGTGTTTATCCAACTTTATCTTTTACATTTCTATTTTTTTTTGTCTTTGCTTTCTTATAAACCGAAAAATTCATAAAATTTGTTTTCATCTGTTTTGTTTCAATTTTATAAAATCCATAAAAACTCATAAAGATATAATTCCTTTTTTTCTTGTTAGTTCAAAAGCCATAAACCCATAAAAATTGTCGTGTTGATTTTTAGAAGATTTTTGCTATTTTATTTGTTAAAAAGAAAACCAAAAATGAATTGTGTTTCTGTTTTGTTCTTTTGATTATTTCATTGTTTTGAAAAAGAAAAGAAAATCATAATCATTGTTCTTGCTTGTCATTTTTGTGTTTAATTGTCAAGACTTTTAATCCTTTAATTGTTTTATTTGTCTTTGATTTGTGCAAGTACTCTCAATGACATACTATAAAGAGACTGAGGAGTGTTACTCCTATGAATCCAATTGGAGTCTTAGAAAAGATCAATCTTCAGCCAGCAACAATGAGGATTTTGAAAACCTATGGAATGATGACAACTATAATTCGGAATATGAAGAGGATCCATATGGTGTCACGCTTGAACCTGACCCACCAGACTATCACCAAGACTACACCAACGACACACATCAAATTGAATCATGGAGCAATGAAACGGAAACTGCATTCAGTTATGAGGATGAACCTGAACGTGATGTGAAAGTCTGTCACTACAAAAATCCTCTTATTCATGATATGAAGCCCTACAATCATGGAGTTTTAGCACCTAGAGGGCAAAGCTATACCAACCACACAAGACGTCCTAGACAACATATAGGTGTAAGTAATAGCTTTAATATGTGTGGTCCTAATCTTCCATCATTTTCAGGAAAAGAAGATTATCTACAGTGGGAATACGCTATGGAGGATTACTTTTGGAGACATAAGGTCCTTGAGAAGGAAAAAATTTCTTTAGCTATAAGCACCTTACGGGGAAAAGCACAATCATTGTGGAAGCACGAAGAAAAGTGGAGTGCATACTATAGAGAACCAAAGTACACTTGGGGCAATCTCAAAGGGTTTCTTCATGAGCAATATGTCACATGCCAATTGCCTTCAAGGAGTTACTCAAAGAAGACTTTACAACCCGTCATGAAGCACCCACCAATTTCAACATCCATGAGTGAAACAAAGCATATTGTCCAAGGGTCTATGGTGACACCAAAAGTAGTAGCCAATGTCACGGGAATGGTTATACACATTCAAGCCCAGCTGGCCAAGCTCGATTCGCGACTAGAACACATCGAATGTGGAACGCTGGACGTATGTACCAACGTACATGTAGCCCGCCAACATCAACCATAAAGCCGTATATAAGGAGCTGCCACCCACATTGATCGAGGCCAAAAACATGAGGTCTCAACCCGACATACCAAGCCGCACATCCAGAAGAAGTCAACCTTCCCGCCCCAGCAAATAATGACAGCGGCCAACACATTGGAAGCACTTGAGGTACCTAGTACTTTTGATATGTCTTTTCCCACCAATCTATCTTATTTTAGGTACCAAGAACGTGGAGACATGTACCAAAGATGCACAAACGACCAGACGGATACTTTCGTAGCCGAGAGTAGGCTTGAGTTTCACGGTAACCTGAATGGCGGACCAACAAAACCACAAGAAGAAGCGCCCCAGGCTGTCACAAGAATTCCTATAAGAGATACACCATCACACAAAGTACAAGTCATACTAGAGGAAGATAAGTCCAACCTTCAAATTTGAAAGATGTGGTTTGTTATAGGTGTCATAAGAAAGGTCACTTGGCTGTGAAATGTCGAGTTAGGAAAGAGACTAAAATCCTAACACTAGAACTGAAAACGGATTCACATAAGCCAACTAATAATCTAGACAATTCGGATTTTATACCTTCCAATTCTAGTATAATGCATTTGCCTTTGTCGAAGGATGTTGAGACAGGTGTAGGATCCACGAAGGAGTCAAAGAGCATCATACCAACTTTTTTAATCAAAAAAGAACCACCAGATATCCACCAACAAATGGTTACCAAAGAAGAATACATACCCACCAAGGATGCAAAACCGGAAGGAACTTTGGTTAATCTCAATGGAGCTATAGACCCAATCCAACTCAAGCTGTCAAAGGAGGAGGTGTATTGCATGCTATCCCGTGTACCCCTAAAGAAAAATCCACCAGACCCAACACCGCGTTCTCCCACAAGTCACAATCGAGGTAAGATCCTAGACTCTCAAGGCCGAATGACACCTAACTTGCTTCCTCTCGATGCAGGTAAATTAATATTGAGCACAAAACCTTTTGAAGAAGGAGAGAATAATAGGATCCTCGATGGTAGGATCCAAAGACCATCGGATGCAGGACAAGACTTAGACTCGGTTGTCGAGTTTCAGGCTAAATACTCCAAAGATAAAGGGGAGACGGCCTTCCTTAGGAAACATGTCAAAGAAAAAGTGGAGACAAGCTTATTAGACATGCTTCAGCTGTCTAAACTCAATGCCTCTCGCAGAATTCAAGAACCGGAGTAGCAAACAAGAAGTTCATGTCAACAACCATCCCCAGAGGATCAGGAAGACATACACTAAACTTATCAAGGGGCTACAGATGCTACCAAGAGAATTAGAACATGGAGTTTATTTCTATGGATTCCTGACTCAATTATCTAACTACTCGAGGTTCAATCAGCCCAATCGAAGCTTGGAGCCGAAAGTTATGAGCGACAACGTCAACTTTCGAGCAACATAGCCAAGCTCAGGAGCGACCTTCAACCCGGACCACTTGGAGATTATTCTTGGACCTTTTAGTGACCTAGAATGACCAAGAACGCATCAAAAGCCCGACGGATCCTCCAGATACCCGCTTTACAAGAAGAAGGGCCAAACCAAATCTGTTTAAGGAAAGTCCGGGAGCCACTTCCCTTAAGAGCTTGCAGACTTATTTGTGACGACCAGGAGATACTCTAAGACATTCAGAAGCATCCAAGGGAGTCTTCCCATGCTCCACAACGCAGGATTAGGTGAATCCTCCTCATTGAAGACTTTCCATATCCGTCGATCACCAAATCTTCTCCAACAGCTCTAAGATCGACGATCCTCATCACTTGTCCGTTGGAGACTTGATTATGTGATATTTCCTTCATTTTAAGCATATTACCGTTGTAGTATTGAGCCTATATAAGCTCAAGCCTTTCTTTGTATTTTGCAGACTTGAAAGACGTAAAAACACTTGAATGATGAAATTTTCTTTGTTAGAATACTTAGCCGCCTTCTCTTTCTTTTGAGGATTCAAGAACGAGAGACGAGTCAAGCTTGTGAGGATTCCAAGTTGACGGATCCGAGATTATCAGAGGAATAGTCACCCTCCTTTGTGGTTCTCATTCACGAAATTCCGCCAAAAACTAGTCTTCATCGGTTTGGACTCACCAAGGTCGAGCCGTTGAATTCATATCCGAGACCTCACCACCGAGGCTCCTATCAAAGGTGATGCGGGAATGAGATTGATGCGTCACAAGTCACAGAGGGATTCTGCGTTTGGCCATTGATGGGAAAAGAGTCGAGAGAAGTCGGAAAAAGGGAAGGAAAAGGTTGCAGATGGATATGAGCCTCGGACTTGGTGCAGCCGAGGACTCCGATAGAAAGATTCGAGGGAAAAGAGGGAAAAGAGATAAGGTGGATTGAATGACGACACGTGAGGAGTGACTCGCCTCACGATACGGTCAACTTAGCCGTCGAGAACCCGGTTCAACGGCGGCTAAGGTTTTCGGTGCGAGTCCCACGCAGCGAGGGGTTGAAACGATTTTTCATTCAAAGAGGCTGACCTCAAAACATTACACAAGGGTCCTTTAAATAGGAGAATACAAAAGAGCGGAAGCCCTAGACACGTGGGCCAAACATAAACGCGGAAAAAGGTCCATACAAAGATAAGGATGGACGCGACAAGGGAAATTGCGCGTCCATGCGCTAAGTGCCCAGCCTCATTAAAACCTCCCTTGGGAAAACCACTTGGGACAAAACCAAGGTGAGGGAAAAGAGTAACCAGCTGCCTTAACGACTTAGGGTCTTCACCTTGAGATGGTGAAGACCGATCGGATAACCTCCATCGGGTCGCGGCTGTACTGGTCGCATGATCGGGGATCATGCGAGTTTAGGAACTCGGTCACGAACAGGTTGCACTTGGCTTGCGTCTTTTGAGCAGCCGTCTTGGACCTAGTGGTGATCCCTGGGTCAATGGTCGGGACTCGGACTGAACTTGGTGTTTCGCGGTTGGGTCCTTCGGCAATCTCTTTGTCTGCATTCGGTCCATTAGGTCGGGGCTCATCATTCCCTCCCTCTTGAGAATGTTCTGACCTCTGAACGTCGTAGTCATCACCTACATCAAATGGTACCAAATCAGCCACATTAAAGGAGGTTGAAGTCCGATACGTACCAGGGAGTTCGAGGCGGTAGGCGTTATCGTTTTTCTCGATGATTTGGAACGGCCCGTCTCCCCTTGGGCTGAGCTTGTCTTTTCGGTACTGAGGGAAACATTCCGGCCTTAGGTGTAGCCACACCCAGTCGCCTGGCTTGAAGATCATAGCCTTGCGGTGCTTGTTGGCTTTATAGGCGTATTGCTCCGTCCTTCTTTCTAAATTTTCTTGAACTTCCGCGTGCAACTTCTTGATCAAATCGGCTTTTGCTTTTCCGTCTTGGCATTCAATCTCATTAGATGGTATAGGGAGTAGGTCCATAGGCAATAGAGGTCTAAAACCATAGGCGACCTCGAAAGGAGATTTCTTGGTCGCGGAGTGAACCGATTGGTTGTTGGAAAATTCCATGAGCGGTAAAAGTTCAAGCCACGTCCCCTGGTTGCTTGCAACAGTGGTTCAGATTAGGGCCCCGATGGTTCAGTTTTACCACCTCGGTTTGGCCGTCGGTTTGCGGGTGGCACGCCGTTGAGTATAAGAGTTTGGTGCCCATTTTCCTCCATAAGGTCCGCCAAAAGTGTCCAAGGAATTTTGGGTCATGGTCCGACACTATGCTACAAGGTAGACCATGCAGCCTGACCACTTCCCGGAAGAACAAGTTGGCTAAGGCGGTGGCGTCCGTCAGCTTGTTGCACGGCACGAAGTGGGCCATCTTAGAAAACCTATCATCAACAACAAAAATGGCATCCTTGCGATAGCAATTAGGCAACCCAAGCACAAAATCCATAGATAAATCAATCCAAGGTCCATTTGGAATCGGAAGGGGTTTATATAACCCGTGGGGTCGCGGCATGGACTTAGCGGTCCGACATGTGATGCAGCGACCTACAAACTTTTCCACCATGCGCTTCATCTTTGGCCAGTAAAAGTGCTCCTTGAGGACCTCCAACGTTTTTGTAACCCCAAAATGACCAGTGAGACCGCCGCCATGCGCTTCTTGTTGCAAGAGTATTCGGATAGAGCCGGCCGGGATGCACAACCTGCGATCTCGGAAAAGAAAACCATCAGAAATGTAATATTGGGAGAATACTCCTTTTCCATGCTCCTTATAGCTGGCCCCGAATTCTGGATCTGTTTCATAAGTTCCCTTGATGCCCTCAAAGCCTAGGATTCTCGCTTCCATAGTAGTGACTAAGGTGTGTCTCCTGGATAGTGCGTCGGCCACTGTATTTTCTTTGCATTTCTTGTATTTGATGACATAAGGAAAGGCCTCAATGAACTCCAGCCACTTGGCATGCCTCCTTTTGAGATTGGTTTGGCCGCGGAGATGCTTCAAGGTCTCGTGATCCGAGTGAATCACAAATTCCCGCGGGAGGAGATAGTGCTGCCAAGTTTCCATGGCTCGGACCAAGGCATAGAGCTCCTTGTCGTATGTTGGGTAGTTCAGGATGGGACCGTGAAGTTTCTCACTGAAATAGGCCACGGGCTTGCCCCCTTGGGTCAGAACTGCTCCTATGCCAACGCCGGACGCGTCGCACTCGACTTCGAAGGTCCTTTCGAAATCTGGTAGGACAAGGAGGGGAGCCTGGGCCAGCCTCTTCTTAAATTCCCTGAAGGAGTTCTCTTGTGCTGGTCCCCATGTGAACTCCTCATTTTTCTTGGTGATGGCTGTGAGCGGTGCGGCTATCGTACTAAAATCTTTAACGAACCGCCGGTAAAAACTGGCCAAGCCATGAAAGCTCCTCACTTGGCTCACTGTAGCTGGAGTGGGCCATTCTTCAATAGCCTTGATCTTCTCCTGATCCACTCTAAGCCCCTGCGCACTTACAACAAAACCTAAAAATACCAATTCATTAGATCCAAAAACACACTTCTTGAAGTTAGCGTAAAGCTTTTCTTCTCGAAGTGTGGTAAAAACAGCATGAATATGTTTCAAATGATCCTCAAGATTGCGGCTATATATGAGAATGTCATCAAAATAAACAACCACAAATTTATTGATAAAGGCTCGAAGTACGTGGTTCATAAGCCGCATGAAGGTAGACGGGGCGTTGGACAGTCCGAAAAGCATAACTAGCCATTCATAGAGGCCCTGCTTGGTTTTGAAGGCTGTCTTCCACTCGTCTCCTTCCTTCATTCTGACCTGGTGGTAGCCACTCTTAAGATCGATCTTGGTGAAAATGCTGGCTCCATTAAGCTCATCTAGCATGTCGTCGAGCCGTGGTATGGGATGCCTATATTTGACGGTGATATTGTTGACAGTTCGGCAATCCACACACATCCTCCACGAACCATCCTTCTTAGGCACCAAAAGGACCGGTACGGCACAAGGGCTGAGGCTCTCTCGCACATAACCTTGCCTCATAAGGTGTCCGACCTGCGTCTCTAGTTCTTTGGCCTCGGTGGGGTTAACTCTATAAGCAGCTCGATTGGGTAATTGGGCCCCTGGTATAAGGTCAATATGGTGTTCAATCCCTCGGATTGGTGGCAGGCCGTGGGGGAGTTCCTCGGGAAAGACGTCTTGGAAGCGTCCTACGAGCTCCTTGATCTCTTCCGGAATGTACGCATCTTCCTTATCTATGGACAATAAATCCTAAAAGACCATCAATAAGACATGACAAGAGGAGTCTCTAAGGGACCTCTTCAACATTAATCAAGAGGTTCGTTTTATGGTCCGGATCCTTAGTCATATTTGATTGCAATTCATTCACTTGGGCGGGTGTCAAAGGCCTAAGGCACATATGTTTCTTATCATGAATGAAATGATAATGATTGGTGTGACCACAGTGGGATGTTTTCTTGTCAAATTGCCAAGGCCGACCCAACAGAAGGTGGCTGGCTTGCATTGGCACTACATCGCATAGGACTTGGTCCTTGTAAGGTCCCACATTAAATGCAAACGAAACTTGTTCGGAGACATCAATCATCGACTTGTTATTCAACCATTTAAGCCTATAGGGTTTTGGGTGGGGTGTGGTTGTGAGAGAGAGTTTCTTGACCATGTAGGAGCTCGCGACATTGGTACATGATCCCCCGTCTATGATCAAGCCACACACCTTCCCGCTTACCATGCATCGAGTATAGAAGATGTTGTCACGCTGATTAGACTCCTCTGCTGTTGGGCTGGCACTAAGAACTCGTCTGATCATGAGGAGCTCTCCGATCTCAGGTTCGGCTATGGTTTCTTCCGCCTCGGCTTCTTCGGACAGAACTGGCGGGTCGTCGGCCTCATCTTGGGATTCATAATCCCCTGTTGCTGTGAGTGTCATATTCCGCTGATTGGGGCAGTCTCGAGCATAGTGACCGCGTCCTCGGCACTTGAAACACTCAATATCCCGCGTCCTTGCATTGGCGGGCTGAGGGCGCGACTCGGGTCGCGGATTGAGGTTGTTCTCGCGGGGCTTGAACCGAGACTCGATGTGTGCAGCCTTTGGCTTATCAACCATGCAGCTATTTCCTTGGTAAGTGTAGCAGGAGAAAACTTTGTCCATACGACCTTCCCACTGTAGATAGGCCTCCGGATCGACTTTACCCGCGAAGGTGGGCACGTACAGCTTGTAAGAGGGTCCAACTTGGTTCGGGCCCATAGG
Organism: Lepidium sativum; assembly: GCA_023374145.1. Classification (NCBI taxonomy): domain Eukaryota; kingdom Viridiplantae; phylum Streptophyta; class Magnoliopsida; order Brassicales; family Brassicaceae; genus Lepidium; species Lepidium sativum. Next base: position 17,681 of record JAKUCM010001390.1, on the reverse strand, counting down.
TCGAGGGTCACCACGCCGAGTGTGTCTACGCCTCGGGAAGTCTGGATCTTCCTCAGTTGAGTAGTCTTCAACCTGTCCTTGATCAGGAGGCTGGCCAGGAGGAAAAGGGACCCGTGGCCCGCGGTGTGGAAGTACCCGAGGGGCGACGGGCCGAGTGATTTCGAGCCGGTTGAGGCGCTCGTCTATCTGGCCCAGCTGGGTCTGGATCTGCAGTAAGATAGTCCCGAGCTCGGGTGGAGGAGGCGGAACCAAGGGCGGATTTTGGTCAGCCATAGTACAGACGATCTGTACGGCTTTCCGATGTACGGAAAATGGTATGGTCGCCGTACAGTTTCCGGTGTGCCGGAAGTCAGGGAGGGCCGGCGGAGGGTCGCCGAGAAAAGAGTACGGACGGTGGTACGGCCGGCGAGGTACGGACGGTGGTTGGGCCGTACACGTCTGAGTTGGCGGCTGTACGACTTGCGGCTTCGCGTCCTTGCCTATGGAAAAGAGACAAACAAACGGGTGGATAAGACTTGAAGACAAAAGGAATCGTTTGAAATTCAAACGTGACAGCTCATGATTGGAAAGAGAGAGTGGTCAAAAGCAAAAGGTGGTCAATGATTGGAGAGAGAAAAATCCAGGCCGCCAATCGGAGAGCTAAGCAACAAACAACTTTGCCGTCGTGGTCTCAGAAGGAAACACGTGGTTTTCAAGGCCACCACTAACAGCTTTGACTCAAAAGAAAACACCGTTTTCGAATCAAATCGCAGAAAAACACGAAACAAAAAGCAAAGACTCACGAACACGAAGGCGACGCTTAAATGAAACCCGAAAAACTTCGAAGAAAATCCGAACAAAAACCGCAATAAAACCGAAGAGAAACGATAAGAGGTAAAGCTGAGACAGGGTTTCAACTTTGCCAGCTCAAATAACAACAGAAACTACGAAAAGGAGCGACCTTTTTCCACCGCCTCAACAAGACGACGAACAAAGTACACTCAAAGCAAGGAAAATAACGCAAAGAAGAAAAAAAAGAGAAGGAGAGACACAACCGTGGGGGATCTTCGGCTCTGATACCAAAAACTGATGCGTCACAAGTCACGGAGGCATTCTGGGTTTGGCCATTGATGGGAAAAGAGTCGAGAGAAGTCGGAAAAAGGGAAGGAAAAGGTTGCGGATGGATATGAGCCTCGGACTTGGTGCAGCCGAGGACTCCGCTAGAACGATTCAAGGGAAAAGAGGGAAAAGAGATAAGGTGGATTGAATGACGACACGTGAGGAGTGACTCGCCTCACGATACGGTCAGCTTAGCCGTCGAGAACCCGGTTCAACGGCGGCTAAAGTTTTCGGTGCGAGTCTCACGCAGCGAGGGCTTGAAACGATTTTTCATTCAAAGAGGCTGATCTCAAAACATTACACAAGGTTTCTTTAAATAGGAGAATACAAAAGAGCGGAATCCCTAGACACGTGGTCCAAACGAAAACGCGGAAAAAAGGTCCGTACAAAGGAGATAAAGGCTAAAAGCATAACGGCTAGAAAAGATAAAGATAAGGATGGACGCGACAAGGGAAATTGCGCGTCCATGCGCTAAGTGCCCGGCCTCATTAAAACTTCCCTTGGGAAAACCACTTGGGACAAAACCAAGGTGAGGGAAAAGAGTATCCAGCTGCCTTAACGACTTAGGGTCTTCACCTTGAGATGGTGAAGACCGATCGGATAACCTCCATCGGGTCGCGGCTGGATTGGTCGCATGATCCCCGATCATGCGACTTTAGGAACTCGGTCACGAACAGGTTGCACTTGGCTTGCGTCTTTTGAGCAGCCGTCTTGGATCTAGTGGTGATCCCTGGGTCAATGGTCGGGACTCGGACTGAACTTGGTGTTTCGCGGTTGGGTCCTTCGACAATCTCTTTATCCGCATTCAGTCCATTAGGTCGGGGCTCATCAGAGATGGTTTAAGAAATGGATTGGTCGGTTAAGTACGTTGTATATAGTGTATATCGAACCTATGTTGTACTAGAACCAGTTCACTAAGTTGAATGAATGAGTTTTATTCGTAAGGGTGACCTATCTGATAAGTAATTGATCATTAAGAACCTTACCATGATCTGTGTGATCATGGGATTGGGGCGTTCGGGTTAATACTTGGCCGTGGATCACATATAATTGACTTTTTGGAGCGTCACAGTTTCCTCATGTGGTCCCCTAAACCTCGAACCACAATTACTCTGATTAGAGCATGAGACGAGGGTCACGAATGTAATAAACACTAAGCATAGTGAAGGTTGGTCTTTTAGGTGTTAAGGTTTGTAAAAGTTCATATATAGAGACATGAGGGTCATGTATCGTTTTAAGAAACGCTTTATTCATGTAACCGTAAAGTTTCGTTCGTTCTACCTAATAAAACCAAAGAAACGTTAATGTAAAGGTTACATGACCCACAAATATTTAGACACTTGTCAAGTATGCCAACATAGAAACGTTACTGTATTTTTAATTATAAAAATCCAAAACAAAACGCCAGATAAATGGCTGTCTTAATTTGAAAACAACAAGGTCACGCCTCTCTCGTTCGTTTAGAGGGTCTTGACTCTCCTTAAAATCTTCTCCCGGTGGTTGAGAGCACTTAATCCGGGTTTTAACATACTACGGTGTTATTCCCTATTCCGTTTCGTAATTGATTCTGGTTTCCTTTAATTAAATTTTTTTTTGCACCTTTTCTTCCCTCGTTACGATCTTCTTGCCTTTCTTACACTTTTCCGATATTTTTTTGATTCTAAAATCAATGTGCTTCCTATAACTATCCCAGAAATTTGGTACTTGTAGACTTAATTGGCGAGTCAATCTCGTACGCCTAAAGCCACCGTTTTTCTCATTCCACCGTGCAATTTTTCTATGCCGCGAAACTTTGGCGAGCTTTGTGGCTTCCAACCTACAACTGGCTATCACTGCTATCTCTTTGGATGACGACGACCCCATTACCTTGCCGGACAGCCCACGTTTCAGAGTCTTCAACGAGAATGAAGTTAGTCTGTTAGGAAAACTACTTAACATTGTCTATTTGGGTTAGGATGCGTAACATCCACGTGAACTATTACACGGTGACTGTTTGGCGGCTGCTCTTGGTAAGGTGTAAAAGATCGATTATGACCCAAAAGCTTCGCAAGTATGTAGGGTCAAGATTACTCTCAACACTGCTAATCATGCAAGAGAAGCCTAGATCCCAAGCCTTCCTTTTAGTGAAAAGGTTGCGAATATGGACCCAACTCCAAATACGGTTTTGGAAATATGAAAGAAAAAGAGCACAAGATTAAAGAATTGACTATGGCGTTGATTGTGCCTTCTCTCTGTTGAAGATAAGCTTGAGTGTTGAAACTTGATGAACAAGCTACTTAAAAGAATAAGTTAGTTAGAAGAGTTAGGAGTTATCTAAATCTATCATAAGAGATTCTTTAATGTTTATGAGATTCTATATAAATAGAATTTGAGTTGTGACTTATATGAGAAAAAAGAGATAATACAATTGTTGAGAGTTTTGATTTTTGTAAGAGTTTTAGCAAGGTTAATAAAGAGAAGAAAGTTGTTCTTAAGAATTTCTATATTGTGTTCGTATTTGAGTCTTTACTCTCCACAATGTTGCTAAGGCTCCACCTAGCTTCTTTGATATTATAGATCGACTTTCACGATAATAAAGGAAAGTGGCTCTATAATACATCTCACACTCAGACTCAAGAGAAAGGAGAGCCCGTATTGTCCGACGATTTGAAGATGTGAATGTTGGATAAGCTTGAGATAACTTGAGAACCAAGTTTGTTTGGTTTAGGTTATGTTTTGGTTTTTTGGTTTATTTTCTTTATTGGTTTTGGTTTAGTTGAATATGTATATATATGAGAAGATACATGAGATTTAGTTAGTTGAGAGATTTGTGGGATTGTAAGGGTTTTGAGTTATTTTCCCTTGTTGAGATTAATAAGAGAAGGGCTTCTTATTATTCAAATTTTCTTGTGTTCATCGATTTCTTCCTTTAATTTTTCGTGTTTGAGATTGTTGAAATACTAGATTTGGTATCAGAGCTAGAGAAAGATCATGGCTAAGGATGAAAAGAAGATTGAAGGCGAAGAGGAGAACTCGAGTGGTGAAGGATCATTCACGATGAAGGTTGGAGGAAGTTCTTCACAAATCAAGTGTCCTATGCTTACAAAAGATAATTACATGGTATGGGCCATAAGAATGAAGATTGCTCTCAAGGTAAACGAGGTATGGGAGGCAATCGAGTTGGGTGAGGATTCTGGAAAGAAAAATAATATGGCAATTGCTCTATTATTTCAATCAATACCCGAATCTTTGATTTTGCAAGTTGGAGAGCTTGATCAAGCAAAATCTGTGTGGGAAGCAATTAGGACAAGATATGTTGGGGGCCGAACGTGTCAAAGAAGCTAGACTTCAAACTCTAATGGCAGAATTTGATCGCCTTAGAATGAAAGATTCGGATACGATTGATTCCTTTGTGGGAAAACTTTCAGAAATTGCATCAAAAACATCTTCACTTGGAGAAACAATTGAAGAAACAAAACTTGTAAAGAAGTTTTTGAAGAGTTTACCACGGAAAAGATACATACATATTGTTGCTTCTCTAGAACAAGTTCTTGATCTAAAGACAACAAGTTTTGAGGATATTGTTGGGAGATTGAAAGCCTATGAAGAAAGGATTGGATTTGAGGACGAGGAACAAGAAGATTAAGACAAGTTAATGTATACTCACTATGACGAAGGAAATAGTGGGAGCCGTGGAAGAGGAAGGGGAGGACGTTTTGGTGGAAGAGGAAGCGGTCTGGGACGATCCGGTACGGATCAAGGTCGTTAATGGAATGATAAGGAACGCGAAAATAGAGTCACATGTTTTAGATGTGAGCAGTAAGGACACTATGCCTCAAACTGTCCCGATCGCTTGCTAAAACTTGAATCGAGTATAACTTGTTTCAAGTGTGACAAGAAAGGACATTATGCTGTAAATTGTCCGGATCGAATGCTAAAATTACAAGAAACCGAGGAGGTGAGTGGTGATGACACACAAAAGGCGGATGTATTAATGATGAATGAAGTGGTATTCTTGAATGAGAATAAAGTAAATCCGAGCAAGTTCGAAGAAAATCAGGATTCGAAAGGGGTTTGGTACCTTGATAATGGGGCTAGTAATCATATGTGTGGAAACTGTGAGTTCTTTGTTTCTATTGATGAGAGTATAACCGGCAAGGTTAAGTTCGGGGATGACTCTAGGATTGACATTGGAGGACGTGGTTCCATTTGTTTCATGCTTAAGACCAAAGAAACGAAGTTTCTTCACCATGTTTACTACATTCCTAAGTTGAAAAGTAATATCATTAGTCTTGGCCAAGCAACGAAATCGGGCTGTGAAGTTCAAATGAAGAAAGATATGTTGATTGTGTATGACCGCCTAGGCCAAGTGCTGATAAATTCAACTCGTTCAAGAAATTGACTTTACAAAGTCGTGCTAGAAGCTAAAGTTGTGGAGCAACTACACTTGGTGTGTTCAAAGGAATCCGTGAGATGGCATGCTCAATTAGGACATGTAAATCCAGAAACAATGAGGTCCATGATCAACAAGGAGTTGGTAGATGGTCTACCAAAAATTAATGTTGAGAAGGAGATGTGTGTATCATGTTTCCGTGGGAAACAAGCAAGGAGATCGTTTCCACAAGCAAGCAGTTTTCGAGCCACAAGACCTCTTGAATTGATACATGGAGATCTTTGTGGACCTATTACACCTAAAACTCCAGCACACAAGAGGTATGTGTTTGTTCTCATTGATGATTACTCTCGGTATATGTGGACGATTTTGCTTAGGGAGAAAAGTGAAGCTTTCGAGAAGTTTCAAAGTTTCAAGAGTTTGGCCGAGCAAGAATCAAGAGAGATGATCAAGACATTAAGGACGGATAGGGGAGGAGAGTTCATGTCTCTCGAGTTTCAAAGATTCTGCGAAAAGCACAGAATTCAAAGGCATTTAACCGCTCCATATTCACCTCAACAAAACGGGGTAGTCGAGAGGCGTAATAGAACATTGATGAAGATGACACAGAGCATGTTGAAACACATGAACATGCCGCATGAATCATGGGGGGAAGCAGTCCGACATGCTACCTATATCATAAATAGAATAGCTACAAGATCGTTGGTTGATAAAACACCTTATGAAGTGTTCAAGGGAAGGAAGCCTAATCTAGGACATTTAAGGGTGTTTGGTTGTGTCTCTTATGCAAGAACTGAAGAAGCGGGTCGAAGGAAGCTTGATGATATATCGCAAGCCTTAGTACATTTAGGTGTTGAACCAGGCTCTAAGGCGTATAGGATGCTTAATCCTACTACGAAGAAGATTGTAGTAAGTCGAGACGTTGTGTTCGATGAAGAACATCCTTGGACTTGGAATGCAAAAGACTCGGGAATGATCGACGGATGTGGTACATTTGAGATCGAGACGCAATGGGAAGGTGATGAACTGTTGAGAGAAGCCGAGGGACACGATCGGCTGTTGAGAGAAGCCGAGGGACGCGATCGGCTGCCGAGAGAAGCCGAGGGACGCGATCAGTCCTTGGACATTCGAGGAACCGCTGGCGGGGAGCGAGGACCCATACCAGCGTCCACATTGAACTCTTAAGAACCCATGGGTGATGCTGTGGCCGAAGCTGACGACCAAGGGACCACCAAGGACGAGGAGGATAGTGAGCCGCATCCGAGAAGATCATCTCGGCCCAAGGTAACCCCCCGACACTTAGGAGACTTTGAACTCTATTTAGCGGAACTAGAGGGAGAATGACTTTTACTCTCAATGAATGTTGAGCCTTGGTGTTTTAGTGAGGCTAAACAATTAAAGGTTTGGATAGATGCATGTGAAGACGAGATTCTCTCCATTGAGAAGAATTAAACTTGGGATTTAGTTGATCTTCCTTTTGGTGGTAAACCAATTGGCTTGAAGTGGGTGTTCAAGATCAAGAGAAATTCTGATGGGAGCATTAATAAGTATAAAGCAAGGCTGGTAGCAAAGGGATACGTCCAAAAGCAAGACATTGATTATGACGAAGTCTTTGCACCTGTAGCACGTATTGAAAAAATTCGTCTTATCATTGCATTAGCTGCTTCCAAAGGCTGGAAAATTCATCATCTTGATGTGAAAACAGCCTTTCTACATGGAGACTTCAAGGAAGAAGTCTATGTAGTGCAACCGGAGGGTTTTAAAGTCGTAGGAATTGAGGGAAAGATCTACAAATTGAGAAAGACACTCTATGGGCTGAAGCAAGCTCCAAGAGCATGGAATGACAAACAAAACAAAGTTCTTCGTGAGTTAAGGTTTCATAGGTGTTCAAAGGAGCCGTCACTTTACAAGAAGAAAGAAGATGGAAATCTAATCATGATTGTCGTTTATGTTAATGATCTCTTAGTTACGGGTTCAGTTTTGAAGTTAGTATTAGAATTCAAAAAGGAGATGGCAAGGATTTTTGAAATGAGTGACCTTGGTAAGCTAATGTTTTATCTTGGCATTGAGGTGCATCAAGTCGAAGGAGGCATTATGTTAAGCCAAGAGAGGTATGCTCGGAAAATTCTGGCCGAGACTCACATGGATTCGTGTAATGCATGTCATGTTCCAATGGAGATGAATTTGAGGCTGAGTAAAGCGGACAAAGTAAGGAGTATAGACGCGGCTGAGTATAGAAGAAGTATTGGTTGTCTTAGGTATCTATTGCACACACGACCAGACTTGTCGTATAGCGTTGGAGTACTAAGTAGATATATGCATGATCCTAAAGAATCACATGGAGCTGCCTTGAAACAAATTTTGAGATATGTGCGCGGTACAACTAAGCTTGGTTTGGTGTTTCGACAAGAAAAAAGAGTGAAACTGATTGGGTATAGTGACAGCTCACACAACGTGGATATGGATGACGGAAAGAACACCACGGGTCATGTGTTCTACCTAAACAATTGTCTTATAACTTGGTGTTCACAAAGGCAAGAAACCGTGGCACTATCATCGTGTGAGGCGGAGTTTATGGCAGCAACGGAAGCTGCGAAACAAGCTATTTGGTTACAAGAATTGCTCGGAACTTACGAAACTATACTACGAGTGGACAACAAATCAGCCATAGCACTTACGAAGAATCCGGTATTCCATGGACGCAGCAAACACATACATACGAGATATCATTTTATAAGAGAATGTGTTGAGAATGAACAAGTGGAGATGGAACATGTACCCAGGAGTGATCAAAGAGCCGACATTTTGACTAAAGCACTTGGGAGGCTTTATTTCAAAGAGATAAGAGATCTTATTGGAGTTGTGGACATTAGTAATCTCAAGCTTAAGGGGGAGAATGTTTGTTTGGTTTAGGTTATGTTTTGATTTTTGGTTTATTTTCTTTATTGGTTTTGGTTTAGTTGAATATGTATATATATATGAGAAGATATATGTGATTTATTTAGTTGAGAGATTTGTGGGATTGTAAGGGTTTTGAGTTATTTTCCCTTGTTGAAATTAATAAGAGAAGGACTTCTAATTATTCAAATTTTCTGTGTTCATCAATTTCTTCCTCTAATTTTTCGTGTTTGAGATTGTTGAAATACTAGAGTGAAGTGGCTGCGGAGAAGGGAAAGAAATCCCAGAACCAAATTGTTGAAGAACTGAATAAAGAATAAGAGCATCTGAATGTGGAAGAAGGTAAAGGGGACAATCAGAATTTGCAAGCTGCTAATGAAAGAGCAGCTGAGAACCTTGTCCCTGTTTTAGACAAGATTAACAATTTGTACAAAGTGGAAGTCTCATCGACTTAAAGTCTGGGTGATTTGCAGCAGATCTCTGCGCCTTCGTCATTTAGAATGGGATCATCCGATAGCGTTGGGCAACCTTTGGGTAACTCAGTAAGGAAATCACGAGGCACACCAGCTGCTTGGGTTAGAAAATGGAGGAATACAGAGATCCCTCCAGTGGCTCAACAACAGGAGATTCCACCTCGTGTATTGGGAGAAAGTAGCAAGAGGAAAATGAGTAGTACAGACACATAACCAATCAAGAAGAATCAGAAACCTTCAAAGGTTGCGGTGGCTTCCGAGGTAAAATTGCTACTGTCCAAATGAGCATAGTGAGTTGGAACTATCAAGTAGCGCAAAACTCCGAGATAGTTCGTCATATCTGGGAAATTCGAAAGAAATTATTGTCTGACTTTATGTTTCTCATGGAAGGTCAACCACACAGAGAATCTACTTTTTGGTATTTTAGAGACATGGTCTCTAATTGTAAACTGAGCCAGCTTCATAGCTATGCAATTATTTCTCTTGGACGGGATGGAGATATAAGGTTTGGATCCAATGTAGGTTGTATCGAAGCTTTTGTAACGATAACTGGTTTATCATCCAATCATAGTTTTTCTTTATGAATCAGATACTCAGAATGATAAACGTAGGTTCACATATGATTCTCATTGGGTAACAAAACCTGGTATCAAGGAAGTAGTTACAAATGGTGGTTAGTTTGGTCTGCGAATACACATGTATCAATCTTGAATAGAATCAAAAACTGCAGGTGGGAATTATCGTAATGGAAAAAGTCTGCAGCAACCAATACGAATCGGAGTATACAAAAGTTGACACATGATCTCGAGATAGAAATATCCAAACCTCATCCTGATCGTGATTGCCTCTCCTGCTTAAAAAGAGATCTTGATGAGGCACACCAAGAAGAAGAGAAGTATTGGAAGCAGAGGAGTAGGAAAATCTAAAGTGATAAAAACACAAGATTTTTTCACAACAGCTTGAAAAGTAGGAAAATCTGAAGCCGAATACATGTGTTAGTGGATGAACAGAATCGAGAGCAGTTGCTTGAAAGTTCGAAAGGAGAAGTGGCTGTAAGTTATTTTCGGAATCTGTTCACAAGTAGAGGCTCTAAACTCACAGATACGTTACTCTCAGGCAGTGAGTAACTGAAGAGATGAATTGACTTCTAACAGCTCCGGTAGTAGACAGTGATATCAAAAAGGAAGTTTACGCAATAGATGGACGATGATGTCCATATAAAAATGGCTTCATAGCGAAGTTTTAACATCAATTTTGGATGTAGTGGGACCAGCTGTGTGTAAAGCGATTCATGAATTCTCTGAAACCAGAACCTTACCTAAGGAGTGGACTTTTACCCAAATTTCCCTCATTCTGAAGACCTCAACATCAAAAAGATGACTGATCTCCATCCTATAAGTTTGTGTTCGGTGCATTATAAGATTGTCGCCAAAATCTTGTGCTCACGCCTTAAGAAGATTCTTCCGGAGATTGTATCTTCAACACAAGGATAATATTGGATAATATTTTGGTTGAACATGAATTGGTACAATCTTTACGTACTAACCCGAGAACGTCTAAAAGCTTTATGGCCATAAAGACGGGTATGTCGAAGGATTATGATAGGGTGGAATGGTCTTTCCTGGAAGGTATATTGAGAAAGCTTGGGTTTGAAGACAAATGGGTACTATGGATAATGAGTTGTGTATCTTCTCTAATATACACGATTTTACTTAATGAAAATGCTCATGGACTCATAACGCTGGAGAGAGGTTTACGACAAAGAGATCCACTTTTTCTATTCCTTTTCAACCTTTGTGTTAAGGCCTAATACATGCTTTAAGCAAAGCAGATGGTGAAGGCAAGATTAATGGTTTGAAAGTAGCGCCTTCGGCTCCACCGATACATCACCTCATCTTTGCAAATGATAGCCTATTATTGTGCCGAGGAACTAATGAGGAGAGTTAATTGATTTAAAACTTGTTTAACATCCTATGAACTAGGTTTTGAGCAGTGTATAAATCTCAACAAGTCCTCGATATTCTTTGGGGCGAATGTGAAGGAGGACAAGAAACAACAGATCAAAAGCATACTTGATATAACTCAAGAAAGTGGTCAAGGCATGTATTTAGGACTGCCGGAATGCTTCTTTAGGGCAAAAGGTAACATTATCAGCTTCATTCTTGAGAAATTGCGGTCCCGGATGCATGGCTGGTTTGTAAAATCTTTGTCACAAGGCGGGAAATAAGTGTTATTAAAGTTAGTAGCCACAACCCTCCCAACGTATCTGATGATGTGTTTCAAACTCCCAAAACACAAATGTAAGAAAATCAATTCGGCTATGCGAGAGTTCTGGTGGAGCAATGACACAAATAGAAGGAAAATCTCATGGGTGGTTTGGTCTACACTATGTAAGAAAAAAGGAGATGGAGGTTTGGGATTTAAAGATATCAGATGTTTTAACGAAGCACTTCTTGGGAAGCAGGCGTGGAGAATTATAAAGCATCCAAATTCCTTATTATCTCAGGCTCTTAAAAGTTGATTATTTTGTAATTCGTCATTCCTTGAATGTGGTACTGGATCCCGTCCATCATATGGATGGCTCAACTTCCTTCATGGCGGGGACTTGGTCAAGACGAGACTCTGCAAAGACTGGGGAATAAATCATAGTGATTGATGTTTAGTATGCCAATGGGATGTAAAGTCAATTAATTATGTCCTCTTCCTTTGCGAAGTGGCGTCTATTATTTGGAACTTGACACAAATTCCCTTGCCAATTAATGTTTGGTAACTATTATCCATACATGAAAACATGCACTATATTCTTCAATACCAAGAAAATGGAGCCATAATGATGGAAGTACGAAGAGCGCTACCTCAGATTTTATGGCAAATTTGGAAGATAAGGAATACCCAGGTGTTTGAACAAACTAAGATTGAGCCAGCATTGGGTCTGAATAAAGTGTATGAAGGATCAGAAGAATGGTTTTGTGCAAATGCTAAAGAAGAGAATAACCCCACCACTATAGCTGCAGAAATACTCAGTGATTCACATTGGCGTAAACCACCAACACCCTAGTTAAAATGTAAATTTAGTGCTGCGTGGGACCCGAATTCTCGTATGAGTGGTGCTGCTTGGATAATTAGAGATGATGAAGGCAATGCCATCTTACATGGTTATCAAGCGTTCTCCTTTGTGAACCAATCATTACAGGCTGACTTACTAGGTTGCCTCTAGGCTGTTGATAGCGCTCATTATATGCGTCAGAAGAAAGTGAGTTTCCAGGTGGATTCCGAGGAAATGATAACGATTCCGAACAATATCAACCAGATTTCACCAAGAATAAGGACATTTGCTGCTATTCAACATCATTTTGACGCAATTCATAGTTGGTCGTGTAGAAGTATAGCCAAGATCAAGCAGGGATTCTTCTAAGTAAATTGAAGACTCCAAGTGATTCAGAAGGTTTCAAGTTCATGGAAGTTTGCAGTGCCTCTGGGCCAAGGAGAGGGTTCTCCTGCGAATTGGTTTTAAAGTTCTCGGTTTATTCTTTAACCGGGATTAAGGCATGAAACCAAACTCTTCAATCAGCTCTTACATTCGATTCTTCTCAGCTCCAAAAGATTGGCTCTCTTCGGCTTTAGGTGAGAGACTAGGTTCTATGTTGTAAGGGGTTCCAACTGGTTCAGGTATAAGAATCAGTTGGACCTCGTCTTTAGAGAATTAAGAATTTTAGTCGTTTAGGTGTTTTTCTTTCAATTATCTGTTCTTGGGGTATTTTTTTCGGGGTTTGAGAGAGAGAGAGAGTTAGACGGAGTTTGTTAGATACAAAAAGAGAGGGAAATAGTTTCCGGTGACATCTCCGAGAGAGAGTTGAGAGATCTGATTGTAAGACAAAACTCGAGTTTAGAGTTTCTCGGAAGAGTATAGTGAATTCCAGAGTTCGAGTTTGATCTCCGGTGAGATGTAGGTTCCGATTTGGAACCGAACTCGTTAAATCCTCTATGTCATCTTTATTTTTCTACTCATTCGATCAAGAAGAAAGTAATCTATGCTTAAGGATTCAACAAATTGGTAGCAGAGCCAGTCAATACTTCATTAGGAATTATATTGAAGTAAAAAGGAAGAAGACGAAGCAAGAAGATGACGAAGACAAAATCAAAGATCACTATCTTCGATGGTTCTGGAGACTACGGTCTTTGGAAGAAAAGTATGATCGCGTATCTCACAATTGAAGGCTTGAAAGATGTTATAAAACCGAATACTCAAAAGGATCTAAGTGAAATTGGAGAAATTAAAGTCGAATATCAGAAGAAGTTCTTGGAAGATGAACAAGCTCGTGCAGACAGAGATGAGAAAGCTATAAACTTAATCTTTCTCGGAGTTGGAGATCAAGCTCTCAGGAAAATCGAGAACTGTACCAACTTAGCAAACACCATCGAGACACTTGATAAGTCGTTTCTTCCAACTACCTTACATGATAGGATTTTTTCTCAATTAGAAGTATATTCTTTCCACATGCAAAATTCCAAGTCTATAGATCAGAATGTTGACGATTTCTTAAAGTTAGTTGCAGATCTTAGGTATTTACAGATTGAAATTGGAAGAAACCTAAGTTATTCTTCTTTTGAAATCTTTACCAGAAGTGTATGACCATCTAAGAGAAGCTCTAACCTACAACAAGGATAAGCTCACGGTGGATGATGTAATTATTGCTGCAAAGTCCAAAGAAATGAAGTTAAAGAAGAATGGAGTCAACTTCAAGTCAAATGGAGAAGGCTTGCATGTAGGGGGAAGAAAAAAAATCAAAAGGAAGCGACACACCGAGAAAAAGAAACAAGTCAAGGTCAAAATCGAAGGACAAGAAAGCATGACAATGTTGGATTTGTTGGAAATCATGACACTATAAGTAACAATGCCACAAGTGGTTAGAAAGAAACAAGGGAAAACATCAAAACCAACAGAGAGGAGAATCCTCACTAGTAGAAGATGCCTCAAAGGATCTCGTTAGTCTAGTAGTCTCAGAGGTAAATGTTTCTCTACAAGAATTTGATACTGATGACTCCAAATAGGCATTTGTTTCATGAAGTTCAAAGAAACAACATGAGGGAAAGTCAGAATGGCAAATGAAACATTATGTGAAGTAAAAGGCATTGGCTCAATAAAGGAGAAACTTGACTATGTGCATTCAGAATTATGGGGTTCCCCAAATTTCCCCGTGAATCTAGGTAAGTGTCAATATTTTATTACATTTACTAACGATTACTTTCGAAAGGTTTGGTTGTATTTTCTTATATCAAAGGATCATGCATTCAACAGTTTTATTGAATGGAAAACACAAGTGGAAACTCAAACAGTCAAAAAACTAAGAACCAACAATGGTCTTGAATTTTGCAACAAAAAATTTGACGATTTATGCAAGAAATCGGGAATCACTTGGCACAGAACATGCACTTATACCCTAGAGCAGAATGGAGTTGCAGAGAGATTAAACAGAACACTAATGAACAAAGTAAGATGCATGCTCAATGAAAGTGGCATGGGCAGAAGCAGCATCAACAACACCCTACCTCATCAACAGATCTCCCTCCTCAGCAATTGACTTCAAAGTTCCTAAGGAGGTCTGGTCCTCTTCAATGCTGACTCTCTCAAACCTTAAAAGGTTTGGTTGTCTTGCCTATGTTTACTCCACAGAAGGAAAACTAGAGCCAAGAGCAAAACATGGAGTATTTGTGGGTTATCCTGAAATAGTAAAAGGATTCACAGTATGGCTATTAGAAGAAGAAAAGTGCATCATAAGTAGAGACGTCGTATTTTGAGAAGAACTCGTCTACAATGATATGAAGTCTTCCAAAACAAAAGGAACATGTACAAATGTAGATCAGTTTACTACTGACAAGTTTATCAGCCTAGATATTACAGGAACAAGTAAGTCTAAGGATCAAGGTGGAGCTACAACGAAACCAACAAAAGATAAAAGGGAGGAAACTCAAGAGGACTCAACTATCTCACAAGATAGTGAAATACCAGAAGAATATCAACTTGCAAGGAACATAGTTCGAAGGGACACTCATCCTCTAGTTAGATTTCAAGACTATGACTACACTTAAGAAGAAGAAGATGAGATAGAGGAAGCAACATATTCCTTCGTGTGTTCTCTATTTGAAGATGCAGGATTGATGGAACCATCTTCTTATCAAGAAATACTATCGGATCCTGACAGCAAGATGTGGCTAAAGCTGCAGATGAGGACAAGTGTTCTTTGTGGAAGAACCATACATGGGTTTTGATCGATAAACCAAAGGATCAGAAGACTATTAGATGTAAGTGGATCTTCAAAAGGAATGCAGGCATTACAGGTGTAGAGAAACCAAAACATAAGGTCAGGCTTGTAGCCAAGGGTTTCACACAAAAGGAGGGGATCTATTTTAAAGAGATCTTTGCTCCAGTTGTAAAATATGTCACCATCATTTCAACATGGAGCTGCATCGAATGGACATGAAGACAACTTTCCTCCATGGAAATCTGGAAGAGACAATTCTCATGGATCAACCAGAAGGGTATGTTGATAAGAAGCATCCAAGCAAGGTATGTCTCCTAAAGAAATCCTTATATGGATTGAAGGAGTCACCAAAACAATGGAATAAACGATTCAATGACTTTATGACTCATAATTGCTATAACAGAAGTAACTTCGATCACTGTGTTTATCTCAAGAAGTCAAAGAATAATGCTATGATCTACTTACTCTTATATGTTGATGATATTTTGCTAGCTTCCACATATAATCATCAGGTTAAAGAACTAAAAGAGCTCCTCAAGTCTGAGTTCGAAATGAAAGATTTAGGAGAACCTAAGAAAATTCTTGGAATGGAAACTACAAGGAGCATATCACAAGGACGCTGAATATCTTAGTCAGAGTACATAGAGTTCTCGAAACTCACAAGATGGATCAATCGAAGATTGTGTCTCCTCCCATTGGAGCTCACCTTAAGCTAACGGCAGCTATTGAAGAAGAACTGAAGGATCAACAACATTTTATGAGGTCAGTCCCTTATCAAAGCATCGTTGGAAGCCTGATGTACTCTATGATAGGAAGATCTTACATATCCTGTGAGTATGGTCAGTAGGTACATGAGTAACCAAATCAAGAACTGTTGGAGTGCTGTAAAGTTAATTATGAAGTATCTTAGAGGTACGTCAAACATAGGTCTGAGCTATGAAAATAAAGGAGACTTTATTGTTAAAGGCTATTGTGATTCTGACTTTGCTGCAAATCTGGACAATAGAAAATCGATCTCTGGGATAGTGTTCACAGCAGGAGGGAATGTCATCAGTTAGAAGTCAAAGATTCAAAGTATTGTGGCTCTTTCAACTACAGAAATATAGTACATATCTCTATCTGAAGCAGCCAAGGAAGCGATCTGGTTAAAGGAACTTGCTGGAGAATTCGGTTTTGCTCAAGGATCAGTGAAGATAAATTGTGATTCGCAGAGTGCTATTGCACTTGCTAAAAATGCAGTATTTCACAGCAGGACCAATCATGTTGCTGTGAAATATCACCATATCAGAGGACTGATAGAAAAGGGTGTTGTCAACGTTAAGAAGATCCCTTCCTCTATCAATCCAGCAAACATCTTTACAAATGTCTTGCCAGTTTACAAGTTACAAGAAGCTTTCTCGCAGCTTCATGTAGCAGCAGACTAAGTCAAGGTTAGTCGATTCCACCAAGTAACCTATCTGATCTTGCCTAAGGTGGAGATTTGTAGAAGTATAGCCAAGATCAAGTAGAGATTCTTCTAAGTATATTGAAGACTCCAAGTGTTTCAGAAGGTTTCAAGTTCAAGGAAGTTTGCAAGGCCTCTCAGCCAAGGCGAGGGTTCTCCTGCGAATTGGTTTTAATGCTCTCAGTTTATTCTTTAACCGCGATTAAAGCATTAAAACAAAATCTTTAAT
This sequence comes from Lepidium sativum, assembly GCA_023374145.1. Lineage (NCBI taxonomy): Eukaryota > Viridiplantae > Streptophyta > Magnoliopsida > Brassicales > Brassicaceae > Lepidium > Lepidium sativum. The sequence continues at coordinate 904 of JAKUCM010001390.1, read as the reverse complement.
CAGCTCTTACATTCGATTCTTCCCCGCTCTAAAATGTTGGCTCTCTTCGGCTTTAGGTGGGAGACTAGGATCTCTGTTGTAAGGGGTTCCTACTGATTAAGGTATAAAAATCAGTTGAAACTCGTCTTTAGAGAATTAAGCGTTTTAGTCGTTTAGGTGTTTTTCTTTCAATTCTCTCTTCTTGGGGTATTCTTTTTCGGGGTTTTAGAGAGAGAGTTAGACAGAGTTTGTTAGATACAGAAAGAGAGGGAAAGAGTTTCTGGTGAGATCTCTTAGAGAGAGTTCAGATTCCCGATTGTAAGAGACAAAACGAGTTTAGAGTTTCTCGGAAGAATATAGTGAATTCTGGAGTTCGAGTTTAAGCTCCGGCAAGACGTAGGTTCTGCTTTGGAACCGAACTCGTTAAATCCTCTGTGTCATCTTTATTTCTTTGCTCATTCGATCAAGAAGAAATCAATCTATGCTTAAGGATTCAACAGGTCGTGTGAGTATGTCTCGGACACAGCCAACTTATTGCAAAGGAAATTGCCAACTCAGTTATACAAGTTCAAATACATCAATCATACATTGCTCAGGCTGGTCCAGTGTGGCTACAAAACCGAATTGCCTCCAAAGATATGGAACCAAGAAATAGAGTGAACGACTGCTGATTTTAACATGTGTAATCGGGTCGTGGCTTTAGCTATTCTCTGCCTTGTGTACCTATTGGTAGGTTTCCTCTGTTTTTAAGAATTTGAACTCTATCTCAATGATTTATTGGAATAAATCTACTTTGCGGAAAAAAAGAAACACTAGATAAATTTGAAATATTCAAATTCAAATTTCACTCTTACTCAATTTAGTCAAAGAGGATCAATCCGTTTCCTAACCAAGTTATTATATTTGTCTGAAACTTATGTTAATT